>JAZGTJ010000305.1:10929-144166 GCA_036877575.1 Botia almorhae
TGATGTTGTCACAGTCATCCATCATCTCGTACATCTGACCCATAAAGTTCTCCCTCTCATAGATCCTCATTCTGTAGGATCCCCTGTGCTGTATGGGGGGAAAAGTCTTTAAAATTAAAGCTCAGAATTACACAGAAAATGACTGTAAAATAAACTGTTCCTCAAGTGAATTAATTTAACAAGAAAATACACAAATGCTTGTGGAACTCACCATAGGGATCATACGACAGGACCTGATGCACTCATTCATTCCAAACATGGACATGTAATCAGCATACTCGCCCCTCCTAAAGAAATACTGGTTTCCCATGTAGTTGGGACGGTCGTACATCATGAAGCATCCGCTCTCCACTCTGCAGGAGTGACAGCGGCTCAAGTAGGAGGACATGTCAGCGCAGTCGCCCATACACTCATAAGAGCGACCCTGGAAGTTCCTGTCCTCGTAGAAGATGATCTTTTTTGGAACACAAAAACAAACATTTGCATTTTTAAACATGAGAAAGAAGTACTACTGTTTTTATCTCAAGATTTACTAACAGTTACTTACCTTGCCCATGATGGTGGTGGTAGTCGTTTTCGTACTGGTACACTGACACTCTGCTCATGGTAACCCTTACATTTATACCTGCCCAAATCTAAAGCATATGTGCGTCCTATTGTGAAAACTCCTGACCAAGCAAGATGGAATAGAGGCCCATGAAAGGCTGAAATGCTTTGACAACGTGTCTCTTGATTCAAGGTATATATTTTTATTAGTCTTGCAGTAAGTAGTGCATCTTAATGTTTCTTTTGTGTTAAACCGGCAATTAAACCCAAACCACAAATTTCTGTGTGAAATTTCTTGTGTTTCCAATTCACATTCATCGGGTTTTCAATCCAAAATAAAGAGTTTGAACCTCACCAGCCATATTAACTACTGATGTAGGACCACCATGCATGACCATAGAAAGGTAATAATACAGTAAAGGTTCGATGTTAATCCTCTACAGATCACATGAAATGCCCAACAATGTTTTAATGTAGTTAGAAAAATATTAGAATTTGCTGTGATGTTCCTATTAAACAGACAACATGAAACTTGTAAACTTATGTGTCTAACCACACGTGAACTCCACACAATGTTGGTAAACTCTAACAGCAGATACAAAAATTCTGCTCTTACGACTGAATTGCAAGCTGTGGTCATTCGTTATGTGTAAAAGGTTACGTACCCTCTTGAGAGGTTCGTTTGGAATGAGTCCAAAAAAACCCTGTTATACATCCACCTGAAAATGTTAAAGATTTTTTTGCAGCGCTTCAAATTTATGGAATTTTTTTTGTAATATTACTCAGTGTTTATATTAGTTTTTACATGAAAGCATAACATCTTTAAGTTTAAGAATGAAAAAAACAGCATTTAGTTACATAAAACAAATCTTTTTTTATTCTGACCATCGCTGTCAATGTAACAGTCACGTAACTGGGTAAGCTGGGCAAATTTTTTTATTTTAATAGTATAAATAAATAACAAAATGGATTTTCAAAATGACTGAAATATCATTGTGTAAATCGTACACAACCTGTAGGTTCAGTCTAAAAGGCCCACAATGAAAGCCCTCCATACTACTAAAGGCATTCATACTGGTTTGCTGAGTCAGGAGTTTATTTATCCCGACAGCCAGCACAGTTTATTCAGCTCACTGGGGTATAAAAGTGAAGGTAATACCGGACAGCAGAACAGGACAGTATAAACAAAGAGCAGCAAAGCAGCTCAGGAGCAGGTTAAAAATGACTACCTCTGGAATGAACATGTGCAGAGTAAGTTAAGAGAAAAACATATATATAACTAAAATGAAATATTTGATTGCATAAATGCATATGGTACTAAAACTTCACATCGTTTACTTTCTTAGGTTGTCTTCTACGAGGACAGGAACTTCCAGGGTCGCTCTTATGAGTGTATGAGTGACTGTCCTGACATGTCACCCTACTTGAGCCGCTGTCACTCCTGCAGAGTGGAGAGCGGATGCTTCATGATGTACGACCGTCCCAACTACATGGGAAACCAGTATTTCTTTAGGAGGGGCGAGTATGCTGATTACATGTCCATGTTTGGAATGAATGAATGCATCAGATCCTGTCGTATGATCCCTATGGTAAGAGCATACGTTTAGTCTGCTGTTTGCTAAATGCTTTTATGATTATTTAGCACAATTTGTAATTACTTAAAATGACTTTGCAGTACCGTGGACCCTTCAGAATGAGGATCTATGAGAGGGAGAACTTTATGGGTCAGATGTACGAGATGATGGATGACTGTGACAGCATCATGGATCGCTACCGCATGAATCACTGCCAGTCCTGTCATGTGATGGACGGTCACTGGCTCATGTATGAGCAGCCCCACTACAGAGGCAGGATGTGGTACTTCAGGCCTGGAGAGTACAGGAGCTTCAGCAACATGGGTGGCATGAGATTCATGAGCATGAAGCGTATCACTGATTCCTATTATTAAAATGAAATTGATACTTATGTGACAAAATTGTCGATGTCAATTAACAATAAAGCACTTTAATCTCTGAAAGTCTTTACTTAGATTTTCTGTTTAGTTGTTTCCAAATAAGTCTCATTTTATAGTTATCATAAAATATACTGCTGAAACATTTTGCTTTGTTTCACTGCATGTCAGTCACCACAAAAATTCTAATGATTTTTAGACACAATATTGATATTCTGATAACTGTTACGGGATTACGTCCTAATCAAGTTCACAATCACTATTCTGTTATCTGAGCATAAATGTAAAATTTGCCAAACATAAAAAATCAAAAAATGTATAAACCTATTTTATAGTAATTTGATCTACAAATCAAAAGCCTGGCCTCTGTAGTTTCATTGGGTCGGTCATATTGCTTTCCATCCACCCATTTATTCTCTAAACCGCCTTGTCCTCTGGAGGGTCACAGAAGGGCTGGTTCCCATCCCAGCATCTGAGGCAGCAGGCAGGAAACAACCTGGACAGACAACCAGTCCATTGCAGCGCATATTCCTTTAAGCCAGTTTGAATTTTATCATAAACTGTAGTGTCTCTTAGGAATACTGAAACTAAACTTTATTTAGTTATTTATACATTGTTGGCACGGTGCGCTAAAAGTGCCTGACAAGTTTAGGGGCAGCACAAAAGCTAACCATGTTACGTCTTTACTTTACTAAAGATGGCTTTCCTCATGTGGTTCTTGGTTGCTTCAACATTCACCTGAAGAAGCAGCAGAGCTTAATGTTCTCGTAGCGACATTTGACTCACCACCAATAAAACTGCTTTGTTTTCTTCCAATGTAGCCTTGGCTATCTTTACCTCTTTTGGTAAAAAATGCTACATGCACCATGCTCTGTTTTGACATCCTGTTAAGACAACATCTGTCCTCTCTCATCCATATTAGTACCCACAACATTTGCTAACCTGAGTATCAGTCATCATCCATTTCAAAGCATCTTACTATCACAAAATCAACAGCGCTTTAGACACACTCAAACTGTTCATCACTAACAAACTGTTCATCACAAACAATGCCTTCATAATCTGTCTCCTCACAAATAAAAAAACTCTTCTAACTTTAACCATAAAGTTATTTGAAAACAACATCAAAAATGTTTTTTTTCTATGGGGAATAGAGGAAAAAATAATGGGTAAAATTGATAGAAACAAATTAAAAGGTATCTAGATGTTACTTGAATGACAGAAAATTTAAATTATAAGATCAGTAACATTAGTAGGACAGAAGACTTGTCAGTAGGCAACAAAATGTCAAGTCTATTAGTAACCCTATATTTAAAGGAAGAGTTTGCCACTTTTTATGAAGTATGAAAAATGCGATATGCCATATGTGATACAATAATGCTTTAGGTTTTGTAAAATCCAATTTAAATTAAATACAAAAGTTAAAAACAGAAAATTATATAACCAACATATATGTTTCACATTCTTTCTGGGAAATAAAGCATATATTCCAACTAGTTGCTCAGTCTCTCTGCATAAGCCTAAAACTTTGACTATACATACCCTTTGGAAGTTGTAAAATCATTTAGTTATTGAAAACCATTGTGATATGCATATTGCTATATGCACATTTGTGATATTTCATTGATTTTGATATATCTTGCAGCTATGCTTTTTATTCACTCAAAATCATTCATTAACTCATGTATACAGAGTTCTAACATAACAAGGCAAGAACCTCATTGTTTTTTGCATTATGATGTCTTGTCATAAGATCCGAAAAGAACCAATAAGATCTGACATTGAAAAGTTGCCATATTTGTTGTGATAAAAATAAACTGTCCTTTAAAGACCAGGTTACACAAGCTTATGTTTTAAGTTACATTTTGGCTGTTTAGAGTGCTTTCTTGCATTGGAGTTGCTTTAAAAGCCGAAAATTCTAATTTTCTCCACAACAAGGCTTGGAATAATAACCCTTTCAGATCTGTAGTAACACACGGTACCACTCACTACACCATGCAGCTGACTAAGGTCTTTTAAACAATAGCAATACAAATTCTCTGGGAGTCAATATAGTATAAAGGCCGCAGGCTGTCATTGCAATGGCAAGTTCGGAATAACCACAACAGCAAACATGCACGGAAAGGTAAGCTGAGATCCAGGACTAATCATACTGACAAAGTTCTATCATACATAGAACAAAACCACAGCAATTCAACTGGAAAGACAACTGGTGTTGGATAATGTTTTGCATTCTATTGCTGTAACTCAGTCACTACTGACCAATTTCTGTTTTGATTTTTCAGGTCATCTTCTATGAGGACAGGAACTTCCAGGGTCGCTCTTATGAGTGTATGGGCGACTGTGGTGACATGTCCTCCTACTTGAGCCGCTGTCACTCCTGCAGAGTGGAGAGCGGATGCTTCATGATGTACGACCGTCCCAACTACATGGGAAACCAGTATTTTTTTAGGAGGGGCGAGTATGCTGATTACATGTCCATGTTTGGAATGAATGAGTGCATCAGATCCTGTCGTATGATTCCTATGGTGAGTTCCATAAACAGTTTCGTTAGTAACTTCTCTCAAAAAGCTATAAAAATGTATCTGGATCTGTTTTACAATTTTAAAACCCTTTGCCACAAAACCATTGATGACCTTTTTAGAATCCTGTAGATTTATGTTTAATTATGTTTAAAATGAACAATTTGTTAGTAAACTGGTTCTGGAAGTTACATTTAATGGACTTCTCTTTAAATACAGTACAGGGGATCCTACAGAATGAGGATCTATGAGAGGGAGAACTTTATGGGCCAGATGTACGAACTGACAGATGACTGTGACAACATCATGGATCGCTACCGCATGAATCACTGCCAGTCCTGTCATGTGATGGACGGTCACTGGCTCATGTATGAGCAGCCCCACTACAGAGGCAGGATGTGGTACTTCAGGCCTGGAGAGTACAGGAGCTTCAGCAACATGGGTGGCATGAGATTCATGAGCATGAGGCGTATCATGGACTCTTGGTACTAGTGTTCTGATATTTCAATAAAATAATCTCCCAAAACTCTAATCATTGTGTATTGAAAATTCTTGAATGTCATCTAATATTTGCCTTAGGAAGCACATTGAAACAATTACAAATCGTAATTCACAAATACTAAAACATTTTATCATAAAAAGTATGTAATTAATAAAATGTGCAGATTAATGTGTTTTTTAAAGTTAGGTTTACATAATGCAAAAATGCTTTTTTTATTTATAGCTTTTTAACGAATATTCACCAACAGAATATAACAAGAATGACTGAATTAGTGAATTGATACAATTCCTGTTTTATATATATATATGTGTGTGTGTGTGTGTGTGTGTGTGTGTGTGATAGGGAGAGTGGTTAGCATATTCCTGTTATATATCAGCAAGGAATTGTGAAAGTGAAGGAGTGGGATCTTGGAATCATGATAAATTAGTTGAAAGCAGACGGTTGCCTCTGAAAATAATAAAAAAATAAGAGGAACAACAATTTACACCAATCATGCTGTTCAAGACTGTACATACAGTACACCTGGCTCTTGGTGTTCTTAAGCAGTGATTGTTTTAACCTTTTGTAAACGATATATATAAATCTCCTAATTGTCCTCAGTGTAATAAGAAAGTCTCAGAATAATAAGTGTAAGTCTCAAAACCAGATATTGGATCTCAAAATCAGATATTGGTCTCAATACAGACATTGCCAATATTGGAAAGAGGTCAAATATGTAGAAGATGCTGGAAAAGCCAAGAATGAGCATGACCTGAATGGTGACTCAGAATGGTAACCAGGGTTAGCAAGACTTCGCAAAAGAGGCAGAGACACAGTTCAGTTTATATAGGGCGATGATGATCAGGTGTGCAAACAGGAAGTAATCAGCTGGCAGAAAGGGATGATGGGAAGTGTAGTTCGTGGGTGATGTCTCGGTATTCAGGTGAAGGCTCCCTCTGCTGCCGCGTTGGAGAGGGTGCTGGAGCCTCCACCGTAACAATAACAACTAGATCATACAAACAGTCATTGATCATCCAAGTAACAACATACAATAATAAGAATCAAGCCCATGTCAACTTTTAAACTGGGTTTTTATGTAAAATCAGCTATTGTATTTCGTTAACTATACGTACACATCTTTTTAGTGAAATAATTCCTTCAGGACAGTATAAATTTTTTTTTAACACTACTACATTATAACATTTAAAATTATTGACATTTTGAAGATTCTGCAAAGTGTATGTAACCTTAGGACCCCAACTGTATATGTGATATAGATTCTGTCTAACATCTCATAGGGATTATATATTTGTTTTTTTGGTCTTTTAATATTTCGATTTCACTCATATTTCAGGCATCCATTCTAAATTTGGCTGAATTCTCTTTTATCCTTACAATATTTCTAGATATTTCAATATTTTAATATCCTTATCTATTTGGACTAGTTCACGTAGACACCTGTTTGTTATTTTATGATTTGAAAGAGCGCCCCCTATGCAAATGCCCTCAAAGTGCTCTTTAAACAGCATTTAATTTACTTTAATCTTTTGATATGAGTTTGATGCCCTATGAAAGCATAATATTAGAGTGTCCTTCCCATTCTAAAAAACAGTAGTACAAGTTAACAGACAGCTTGTAAACATTGGATTTTTGACATATAATGGCCCACATTTACACTTACATATACTCCATATTTTGGTCTAATAAATCCTAATAAAAACTTAAAATTGGATCCCAGTCTAGTCCCCAAATTTAGTGACTTATGAAAGGTGACGTTGCCCCTTTATAAGCTAAGCCAGATATTTATCCAATAAAACGACAGACGGCTCAGTTCAGCTAGTTCTGAAAATAACACTTTATTTCTGTATTCTATATAGAAGTTTAACACATGTCAGTGATACGCCTCATGCTCATGAATCTAATGCTACTGTATCCCATATCCCTAAAGCTCCTGTACTCTCCAGGCCTGAAGTACCACATCCTGCCTCTGTAGTGGGGCTGCTCATACATGAGCCAGTGACCGTCCATCACATGACAGGATTGGCATTCGGACATACGGTAGCGATCCATGATGTTGTCACAGTCATCCATCATCTCGTACATCTGACCCATAAAGTTCTCCCTCTCGTAGATCCTCATTCTGAAGGATCCTCTGTACTGTAAAACAAAGAAAGGTAAATAGGATTATTTTGTTACTTGTATCCCCGCAATACAAGCATAATATGCGATAAAACTTATTTTATCAATGTGTGTTCCCTGGAAATTGAAACCACAACGTTAACCCTGCTGACGCAACGCTCTACAAAATGAGCTACAGGAACACAAAAACCTTTTTACAAACCGAAATGCAGAATTATCAGTTAAGCTCAGTTTGAGCACAGTTTGACATTGATGACTGTGTATGACCAAATCGCACTCTACGTCGACAATCTATATATACAACAGTCTGAAATCACATATTTGGAGTAGCATAAGTGGGTCGCGTACTGGAGGAATCATGCGGCAGGATCTGATATTGTCGAACGTCATGCCCATGCTCAT
This sequence comes from Botia almorhae, assembly GCA_036877575.1. Taxonomy (NCBI): domain Eukaryota; kingdom Metazoa; phylum Chordata; class Actinopteri; order Cypriniformes; family Botiidae; genus Botia; species Botia almorhae. The sequence goes on from JAZGTJ010000305.1 coordinate 18,971, forward strand.
CAGACGCTGGATGTCGTGGTACTCTCCCCTCCTCAGGAAGAACTGCTGGCCCATGAAGCCATTGCGCTCATAGACCATGAAACAGCCGCTCTCCACCCTGATGGAACCAACGCGGCTCAGGTACGAGGAGATGTCGGAGCAGTCGCTCATGCAGTCATAGCTACGACCCTGAAAGTTTCTGTCCTCGTAGAAGATGATCTGTTCACGGGAAGAAAAAGGCTGTGATTTCAAATAAACAGTTTCCTTGTTACATCTGAATTGTTACTGTGTATTTAGCCATTAAAGGAGTTAAACAAATAAAAAGTGCTTGCAGCTTTCTATCACATATTAAGCATATGCTTTAATTTTAAAGCATTATTACCTTGCCCATCGTGGTAGTGTGTTGTTTTTCTCAGTGCTTCAGATCACTGTATCAGCTGTACTTTGATGGCCTTTGCTGGTGGTTTTTATACTAAAACCAGGGGCCCTCATTTCGTTGTTATTCAAATGGCAGAAGCTGATGAACAAGCAGTATGACTTCTGCTGAACTGATACTGAAACAATCGTTCTCATCCATACATCTCTGGCAGCTTTTCACACATTGTCTTTTACAGTATAGACAGAGCTTTAGTCACATGCAGAGCGAATGTTCTATGACTATCACAAATGACATCATATACATATTCAGCAATAATAATAAATAATGCATTTAAGCAACAAAGTATATTAAGTGTTTAGTAAATGGAAGATATTAAATAATACAAAATAAATTTACCTAAAATATTCTCTACTCATTCCATTGTCACACCGCACTGCTCTTAGACACTTTTTTAATTAAGCAACTTCTCATTACACACATACTGGAGTTTTATGTAAAAATGTTTCACAATAAGTTTCTTATTTCTATATCATATTCTTGATGGGTGAAACATTAATGAAATGCTTGTCATCAATGAATCTCCAAAACTTCTACCATTGCACACCATGAAAGATCTTAAAATGTCCGTCAGCCTTTTTAAACTTGTTTAATAAAGTCAACACTTAATAACTATTCTCGTCATTAACGTCTTACGTGCAGTGTGCGCTGGAAGTGAAGAAAATATGTTCAAAGACAAAATAATAAATGGGACAATATTAAAAAATGTTCTGCTCAGATGAGGTTGTTTTATTTAAAAGAAAACTAATTTATGTGCAATTTAGGTGTCATGCACAAAAAAAGCAGATGGAATGGAATTCAACAAGCACTTTAACAATAATTTAAGCAAACAAACACAGGAGCGAAAGGCAAGTAACACATTTAAAACAGGCAACTTTGCTTGTTTTCACGGGTTATGGGAACGTCAGAGGATCGGAGAGCTGTGCAACGAGACACATACACTGAGGTGACAGAGTCTATAATGAGAGACTATAGGTGTAGATGATCAGAATTTGGGTGACTGTGGACAAGCAGGTGGAGATGAGGGATTTGGTGCTGAGAAGGCAGGTGTATTTGTGACATTAGGATGGCCAGACAATTCAACTTAAAAATAAATATATTTAATTTATACAAAAGTATATGAATGCGTAACAGTATGCAGCTATGTAGTGCATGCAATATTAAGTAATTGTATTTTTATACTATACATATTTGAATTAATATATGCTATAAATATTGATTTTATGCTATAAATATTCTAATGTTAAAATTTTGCTTTGGACACAGAGATCTTGGTATTTCCTTCTGTTTCAGCAAATAAATTATAAGTACTATTGCTAGTGGAGGGGATCATTCAATTTACCTGTTGGTAAATATGGGCATTAACCATGTAAATGTATTATTTTTATTTTTTTATCATTTTAGGGGTATGTTTTAATCAGTACGTAAGGTCTATGTACCAAATAATAATATAAATTAAAATATTATATTATATTTAAATTGTATTTTATTATATATTAGACCCACATGTCTATATTATTTTTATAGACATATGGGTCTTAATATAATCCGTTTTAGTCATTTTAGATGTTTTATTTATAATGTAAGTAAATAAAAAACAAAAACAAAAATGTATTTAGGGCTGATAATGCAACAAAAGGACAAACCACTTTAAATGACAAATACTGTTTTATTCCTATTTTGTATTCAGGTACATCATATGAAATGTTTATAAACAGTTATGCTTATAAACAGGAAATGAACAGTTCATATAAATAAGTGCAGGCGGAATGGCTAATAATCAGCGACTCGTCTGAAGGAGCCCACAATGGCATAGGTAGCACCCCAGTCTCGGTATCTCCTGTATTCCCCAGGTTTCAGGTAGTACTGTCTTCCCCTGTAGTTGGGATATTCATAGAAGACCCAATAGCCATTCATCACATTACAGGAGTACACATGCCGATGGTGGAAACGGTCAGACACACAGGGGCAGTCGTCCAGAAATTCCATCATGTGACCTCCGTAGTCCGCCTTCTCATAGATCCTCAGCCTGTATGATCCTCTGTACTGTTGATATTAAAACGCAAAGGAATGATTCAGTACATTTGCTTGGAGGCAAAAGTAACCGTAAGGGGTGGAATGTGATTACCGTAGGAATCATGCGACAGGATCGAATACTGCTACTGAAGCCCATCCATCTCTGGTAGTCGGGATACTCTCCTCTCTTCATGTAATACTGGTGGCCCATGTAATTTGGACGCTCATAGATCATGAAACAGCCGCTCTCCACTCTGATGGAGTTGCAGCGACTGAAGTAAGCGTGCAGATCGGTGCAGTCGTTGCTGCACTCATAACTGCGACCTTGAAAATTTTTGTCCTCGTAAAAAACAATCTGGAAAAAGGTGAAAAATTCACATGTCACTTAAAAATGTATAATGGCAGAAATCAGGTCGAAAAATATGTTTACGGTCTTGTCGGCATACAAAGGGGACGTGCAAATCAATGTAAATTTTGTGATGGTGGTACCAAAAACCTTACCTTGCCCATGGTCTTCATTGGAGAGGTTCCATATGCTTCCCAAGCTTTTTATACTGCGTCTAAACAAACAAAGTGTTGTTATTCAAATGAACACATAGGAAAATGTCAGTGTACCGGCATGTTTTCCTTTTTGTTAGAACACAATATTGGGTTTAAAAATATGGATTTTACTTGAAGAAAAGGGTAAATAATTACACGTTTGGTGTTTTCTCTTGCATGGAGCAGGGAAAGAACTGGTATGGAACCCACACATTCAATGCACAATGCACGGGGAACAATATGGAACGTCCCTGTTGCATCACAGAGGTTGTTCAACAGAGGCAGCGGTTACTCTGCGACCGAATCTCAACACTGTTTGTCCTCCGCAACAAACACGCTTTCAAACGAAAAAAGCGGGAGGAAATATTATCTCTTAAAGATCATCCACACAAATAAATATAAATTAAAACAAATATAAAAAATATATATAAATAAATACTAATTTGTGATAAATATGAAGATTATTGATGAATGAAGAACGTCTTCTCTGGATGATTAAATTAATATTACAAGCATCTTTCTTGACACTTAAATTCCATAAACTTTCTTAAAAAATCATATATACTGGCTAGTACAATGTTTTAGTTTGTTGCAGCGCTTAGTCAGTTATGGCATAAAGACAGACAGCAGTGCAATATTAGCAACATGGTAAGTATCAAAAGTACAGGTAATAATATTATTAACATTATTATTAATAATATTAAGTCACTTGCTACACTGAATAATTAAAAAACAAGCAATAAATCACCTCACATATCTAAAAACGTATACAAGCCATATCATAATTACTTACTTTCACTATATATATATCCAGAATCATTTGACAGAGATCAGTTTGTCTTCTTATTCAGTCTTCTTCACATTATAAAGCTGTAATTTAATCACTGAATGCACGTTTAGAAGGAAGAATATCTTATATTTACACTTTCCCTAGTAATATTGCAACTTATCGCCAAATTGTGGCACTATCGATTAAAATACATCCCCTAATTTTTCTCGGGTCAATATGGCTTTAAATAGCAGGGCTGCTTTTTGTTTTGTACAGTGGTGTATTGATAGATCCACCTACAATGAGGACCGTTAATCCAGATGGAGCTCGACATTGTTCAGTCAAAAGCATGATGGACAGTTTTCTCTTGTTTTCACCCTACAGAATATTTCAATGAATGTTTTTCAGTCTGGTAACCAGGTTTGCAATAGACAAAGTCACTGATAGGTCGCCAGAGGAAATGAGTATGTAAATTAATATAGATTATAATATTGGGTGTGTAGAATATTAGCGCTTATTAAGGATCCCTTAAATGCGATTATGACATATTTATTATATTAAATTATTCATTAATGATAATGAATGATTAGTGTATGTTTGCAGTTTTAAGGTTTTTGATGATGCTATTAACTTTATAATAAACACACAGAAATAATAAACAGACAAGCAGATGCGTAATCATTTATTTTAATTTATTTTATGGCGCATGTGCCACAATTGACACGATCTAGCTTAAAGTGGTGATTCTTCTTAAGGAACCGATCCTTGGGCCTGTTCCTCCCCATTCACTGTACTTTCTGTATTCACCTGGTCCAAGGTAGTACATTCGTCCCCTGTAGTTAGGCTGCTCGTATATGAGCCAGTGGCCATCCATTACGTGACAGGACTGGATGTCAGAGGTGTGGAAGCGGTCCATGATGTTGGAACAGTTTTCTGTTAGCTCGACCATCTGACCGCCCATATCAGCCCGCTCGTATAATCTCATTCTATAATTACCATTGTACTGCAAGAAAAATGTATATACAATTTAGAGTTTATATAATATTGTATATTATATATATTATATGAAAAGTGTGCTTTTATTATATAATATTAGCTTTTTTATTATAATTTATATTTTATTTACATATAAATATCTTTTGTACTTGCTGAATCAACAGTTTGGACACTTACCATGGGGATGATCCGGCAGGATCTGATACAGTTACTGAAACCCATCATACGCTGGCAGTCGGAGTAGTCGCCCCTCCGCAGGAAGTACTGCTGCCCCATGTAATTTGGATGTTCATACACCATGAAGCACCCGCTCTCTACCCTGATGGAGTGGCATTGGGTAAAGTAGGGGTGCAGATCTGCGCAGTCGCTGCTGCATTCGTGATAGCGGCCCTGAAAGTTCCTGTCCTCATAGAAGATGATCTAATAGGGATACAAGACGCAATACTGTTGTATGCTAATAATAACTGAGCATCGTTTATTTCCCTGGCAACAGTAGTAGCAATGTTTTATGCTGTAGTTTAATAGCATATCGGATGAAAGTATTAGTTTTTAATGAGAGTGAGAGATGCCATCTTACCTTTCCTATAGTCATGTTGGCACCTGGTAGGGCTAATGCTCACAATGGGCATCCAGTATCACTGTCTTTTATAAAACTAAGAGCAGCTGTGTGCACAGCATAAAGTATTGTCATTCAAATAAATGTAGCACAGGGAGAAAGTAACAGGGCAATGAAACAATCACGGGAACAATGAAACAATCTGGTTATGTTTGGCTTCGGCCCTGGTGCGGTTTTTCCATATTCATCAAAATGCAGTAGTGCAGCAGACAGAAGCTTCAATCTGCTTGGCATCAGCACAATTAATCAATGGAAGCAAAAGATCTTGTACAAAATCAGTTGACTAATGGAGCACAAAAGAGCTTTAGTACAGGAAACACTTGCAGAATTTTATAAAAAAAAAATGAAATGAAATGAACCAACATCACAAGAAATGAAAGTGCAGTCGTTAATGAAGTGTGGTGCTCGTTTAATTATTATGCTGTGGTAATTAAGGCAAGTAGAAATAAAAGCACATTTAAAGATATTGAATTACATTTTTTTCTACTGAACAAAGTTCTTTAAATGCATTTTGATATTTCAGAGGCTACATGAGCCAAGTAAAATGTGTTATAAGAACTCTGATTAACACAAACCAATATTGCAAATATCTATATCTATATAAAGTATATTACAGTATAATACTGTATGTTTTAGTATATCTATAGTGTAAATGAATACAATAATAAACAATAAAAATAAAAATATAACAGACAAAATCTATTAACACAGGAATTATTTTATAGGATTTATGCATCATATAATATTCTCATATAATATGAATCTAATGGACATTATCAAGACCTGTTTAAATATTTACTCCATTGACTCCATAATCCAAGATTCGTTTGATGGAACCCACATGAGCACTTGCACCGCCCCATTCAGTGAATCTGGTGTATTCTCCAGGCCTCATGAGGTACATCCTACCTCTGTAGCTGGGATGTTCATAGAAGAGCCAGTTTCCACCAATAACCTTGCAGGAAAATATATTGTTGGTATGGAACCTTTCCATAACATCTGGGCAATCCTCCATAAGCCCCATTATTTGACCTCCGAACTCCATTCTCTCAAAAAGCTGCACTTTGTGAGAAGATTTCTCTGTCTGTTAAACAGAAGGACAAAAAAGTATGTATCAGCTTCATCATGTAAAACTCTATTAAAACTCTGTTAAAAAGCATGACAGAGTATTATTACCATGGGAACCACACGGCAGGAGCAGACGGAGTCATTTCTGCCCAACCAGCACTCATACTCTGGGTATTGTCCTTTCCGGAGCAGGTACTGCTGGCCTTTGTAATTTGGTTGTTCGTAAACCATGAAGCATCCACTCTCCACACTGATGGAGTTACAGCGATTCACATAGCAGAGCATATCTGCGCAGTCACCACTGCATTCGTATAGATGACCTTTAAAATTCTTGTCTTCATAAAAAATTATCTGTTACATACACATAAACAATAATAATAATAATACAAATGTCATCTTCTAATACAAAAGAGTAACATTTGCAAAACCACTGTAGTTATCTCAAATAATCTTAATGTCGTTTTTTATTTCCCTCATTGTACTTGCTTTACCTTTTCCATTTTTGTCAAGCCGAGTGTATCATCAAGTGTGGTGCTGCTTTTCACTTTGACAACACACTTATACAGTATATATAGTGGACGTGAAGTGCCGACACTGTGCATGTCATTCATATTATAATTGTAAAGAAAACCTGCTTTTAAAATTATTAGTTTTTATTGTGCTTTTTTTACGAAATCTATTTTGTTTGCTTATATTATATCGCTGCAAAATGTGAAATGTAGATGACAAACCTCTGTGATATTGAATAAACAGGTAAAATACTGAGAAATTAATTGTATAGATTAAATATCATGTTGTAATGTATTGCTCACAAATTGAATTAATGCAATTTGATATAGGAAATTTGTGACTGTTCAATAGCCCAGGTTCTTGTTATTTATTCTATAATGTTTTGCTTATTTGTTCTTTAACATAATTTATTTATTTGTGTAACTGTAATGTATGTTGTATGTTGTATGTAACTGTAGCTAAAAGTATAATATATATATATATGCGCAAAAACTTTCTAGTCCATGAAAATGTTTATATTTACAGTATATTTACCACATGGATCTGGGTTTAAAAGTAGGGGCAATTTTTTAGAAGATGTTTTGCTGATTGCAAGTATCTTCACATTCTGATAGCGTTTACTAACTAAAGTGGTCTAAATATATTTGTGTATTTATATATCTTCTGTAGAAGGTCTGTCAAACTGTGTATTTGCATAACTCTGCTCACTTGGCATGGTTTTGGAGAGCGCTCTGAGGGGTGGCGGGATCTTATGTTTTCAAAGCTAGTTTGCTATTGCTAGCCTCTCCAAAACTGCCTACGCGACCTTTAAATGTCTTGCTCAGGGGCATAATGTTAATAGTTTGTAGATCGTCTCCGTATGGGTTTGGCCCTACAACTGTCACAAGCCCAGAGCCACAACCATTAAATTATACCTCATATTTTCCTAATATTATATATAGAAATGTCCTTCAATTTATATATTTTGACTTAAATGATTATCTATATAAACAATGCATTTTCAATAAGCCAAATTATTATTTAACTTATAAATTATTAGGTTAAAATTTTCTACGCTTCATCTGTTTATGATTCGATTTTTACCGTGAGCAAATTCTAGCTACAAACAGAGAGACCACTCGACACCTGTCTCATGAAAGAAAATCTGTCTATTGTTTTTTTCAGCTCTCCAAACAGTGAGATGTAGTCTGGCAGCCTATAGCAAATGTTGTCATCAAGCAGCGACCCCTCCAGGTAGAGAGAGCAAGAACAAAACTGAATACACTTGAGCACAGACACCATTTTATTTAGCGTGTTAAAAAAGGCGTACAGCAGCCATTTCACAAGGACTCCTATCTTTAGAGATCCATGATCTGTCTGATGGAGCCCATCCTGGAACTCAATCCACCCCAGTCGCTGTACCTCCTGTACTCGCCGGGTCTCAGATAGAAGTGCCTGCCCATATAATTCGGCTGCTCATACATGAGCCAGTGACCGTCCATCACATGACAGGACTGGAAGTCAGACATATGGAAGCGGTCCATGAGGTTTGGGCAATCATCCATAAGCTCCATCATGCGGCCGCCCATGTCAGAACGTTCATAGAGCCTCATTCTGAAGGAACCACGATGCTGTTGGGGGAAAAAACACAAAGTTAAGAGTGCTTTATTAATTTCATTATTCATAATAACATTACGATGAGCGGTAGTCTTTACCATTGGGATCATACGACAAGATCGGATGCAATCGTTCATTCCCATCATACGCATGTAATCGGGGTACTCGCCCGTCCTTAAAAAGTACTGCTGGCCCATGAAGCGAGGTCGGTCGTAGACCATGAAGTAACCACTTTCCACTCTGATGGAGTGACAGCGATTGAAGTACGAATGAAGGTCAGCACAGTCGCCCGTGCACTCATGGTAACGGCCGCCAAAGTTTCTGTCCTCGTAAAAGATAATCTAAAAAAAACAAACAAACACAGTACTTAAACAATTGATTGATTGACCAATATATTAATTCCAACACATGTAATGACTAATGAGTCATTAAAGTTCATACAAACCTTTCCCATTGTTGAAGGGGGGGTTGAACCTTTTCTGTGTGGGTGCCAAGCAGAGCCGGAACTATAAATATATATCCAGGAGGATAATGGTACTAATGTGTGTGTTGTTATTTAAATCACAGAAGGCTCATGTCAGCAGAAACTGTACAGAGACATATTGCAAACATGACCGTTTGTTTACTCCAAACAATCACTTTGATTGCTTCTGTGTTTTGTTTCCAGCAAAAGCTGCTCTGTTGAAAGATGCTGGAAGGGTCAGGAGAAACAACACGATACCAGCACTGAATAGTTTTGTCTTCCGGCATTGTTAAAGTCTTTTGGTTTTTGTATTCATAAGAAAATCCATTAAATGCGTAACGTAAAATTATATTACCGTGATTTATTCAAGCAATAAGTGTATACTGGTTATTATTCGGATTCAAACTAAATAAATCACAACACCAGGGAATCGAGGCTTTGCTACTAATTCTTTCTCTGACTGGGAACATTACCAGCATTGTGGGTTGTTCTGTGAAACAGCCAGCAGTAAAACCTTAATAATAAATAAAAAACCTTTATTAGAATCTACTACAATAACAGTAAACAATAACTACAATAAACTACAATAACTACTAACAATAATGGTTTCAACAACCCATGTGTACCAAAACTTGCTTGACTCTTACAAAAAAAACAATTTCTTTTATAACTATATAGTTATATAAACATGATGCTCATGATAACCCAATGCTAATGTTTCAGGTGTTAAAAAATATCTCCAATATATAATGTAACGTATTAATTGAGTGAGGGAAATTAAAACACACCTCCAACAGAAACACACACACTGCAGAACAAGTGGTTTGTGACATTTTATTAAGTCAATGCCAGAAAAAGCACAATTATTTTAATAATGTGAAATCTAAAAATCAGTGACTCTGCGGAAAGAGCCGATGGTGGCACACATGGCGCCCCAGTCACTGAACTTGCGATACTCGCCAGGAGGCATGAAATACTGACGCCCGCGGAAACTGGGATGCTCGTAGAAGGTCCAGTAACCACCAAGAACATTGCATGAGTGAACACTGCGGCACTGGAAACTTTCATGAACAGACTTGCAGTCGTCACTGAACTCCATCATCTGACCCTGGAAATCTGGGCGGTCGTAGATCCGCATACGGTAGGAATCGCCACTTGGCTGCAAAAGATTTAAATGTGATTTAAATGTGATTGTGATTGGTGATTGCCATCTGCTATGTATTTAGCTACAGTAACGTTGCAGCCTTCTGTGTGGGAGTCAACTACAAAGATGAAATAATAAACTAATCTTTTTTAAAGGAAGTAAATAAGAACTTAATTCAAGATTTAGATTTTCCAGTTTGTGTGAGAAATAAATCCCATGACATTGACAGCCGTTTGCATTGAGCTACAATATAATTCGCTAAAAACAAAAGGGTGAAATCAAATACAGCAGAAAATGTTACAATTCAATACAGCGAAAGAAAATCTCACAGATTTTTTTAAGACAATATAACAAATGCATTAGGCATATGTCATGTAAATACATTGTTTGGTACTTTGTAGTTTTAAGGCATAGATACATACATGACTATATTGTTACTCACGTAGGGAAATGTACGGCAGGATCGAATAGTGTCATTGTAGCCCATCCAGCGCTGATAGTCGGGATACTCGCCCCTGGTTAGCACATACTGGAAACCAGAGTAGTTGGGTCTCTCATACAGAACCCAGCATCCACTCTCCACCCTGATAGAGTTGCATCGACTGAAATGAGGGTGCACGTCTGGACAGTCTGCGTCGCACTCATAGGAGCGACCCTGAAAGTTTTTCTCCTCATAAAAGATAATCTGAAAGCAAGAGATATCACAGACTAAAGCAAAACAGAGTGCTTTCTAAGCATGGCGGCCTCCTGATGTCACATAGACATCGCGTGTAACAGTTCTGTTTATTGTCCTACAGTACATTAACTGTATAATTTAGCATTTATCTTACAATTGCTCATTGACAAATGCACCGATACCTGTTGCCATGTATTTGGCCTCAAATGCGAATGTGATGTTTCTCATTTACCTTGCTCATTTTGATAGGAAGCCCAAAAAACAGTCCTTGCCCAGACACGCAGTCGAACAAACCAAGGCACGAGGTCTGCTTTATAAACCTCCATCAGCGTTTGGTGGATCAAAGTTTATTTGTCATTTCAATGACTGGGATTTGGAACTTTGATGCTGCCGCCAGCCTCTTAATCCCGTCCATAGATATAAAAGCCCTGATTCATCAAATCAAAATTCCCAACTGGCAAATAACTGACCTCAGCTGTCCTCCTCCGTTCGCATCCAGACGATAACAAGATGCTTAACGTTTTATGGAAGTATTGCTTACGACATGGAATGCATAAACTCACCACAAATCTTTGTACTGCACTGTGTTTTATTGCTCAAAAATTTAACATTGCATCTTAACTTTATAGGGAGAATGCATGGGCAAAAGAAATTCATGTGCACATTTTTTCTTTGGGCATGCAAAAAAGGACAAATATTATGAAATCAGTTAAACAAAGTTGCAAAATTGTAATCTTTACAAAAAAAACTATTTTTATCAACTGGTGGTGATCAAAATATAACTACTTTTAACAAAAGTGATAAAAGATCGATTTGCTAAACATATACCAAGTCAAAATGCCATAATTGCTGCTAAAGTTACACAATGTAAGGGAACATCTCTAAATAAACAAACAAACAAACTTGTTAATGTCTTCAGTCTTGCAGAGATTCTTGAGATCCCTCGTAGGGTTCCGTTTCATCTTCGGTATCCTGTATTTAACAGAAAATAAAGCTGCAATGTTGACAGTTCACACTTTGGGCACATGATGGCAGTATACGTCAAGTTTTTAATTGCTTATAACTTTGTTTTAGGCGTGATTTACGGCGCATGCATAAGCAGCACGTAAGAGACAGAGTATGTCTTATTTACATGAGAAGAGGAAACATATTTATGTCGAGACTGCAGTTACAGTCTCTCCACAGAACAGTCTCTTCTCTAATATGTACCTATAAAACACAGACTAAGTCAACAAGTGTTCCAAATATGCGCCACTTGCAAGCCCCTTATGCCTATACAGGCCTAAAACACATGTATTGAGGTCACAGCAGAATGTGCTCACATATATTTGTACATATAACTGACTGCCACTCACACTGAAAGAGCTAGAAGAGGATGAGGTGGAGGGTGACACCATGGTCCCTCTTCCTGCAGACGCCTCCTGTTTACTGCGTTCCTTCATCCGGCGTTTTAGCACCAGGGCTGACGAAGAGACAGAAGCAGCCATTTGCTCTGTTGTTAACTAATGAATTTCATTGTATATGCAATAGGTCACATACTGTGTTTTCTCGAGTGGTCCACTGCTTTGAACGAACCAAGCATTGCAAATGGATGATAAGAAAGTGAGAAGGGGTGGACAATGTTGCTCTGTTAAGGGAAAAAACGACACTCCATTTTCTTGTCATAAATCCCAAAGTAAAAACTGCAAACATACACGAATTATTCATTATCATTAATTAATAATGTCATATAATAAATGTGTCAATCGCATTTAAGTGATCCTAATAAGTGACAATATTCTACACACCCAATATTTTAATTTGTATTAACTCACAAACTAATTTCCCCTGGCGACCTATCAGTGACTTTTTCTATTGCAAACCTGGTTATCAGACTGGAAAGCACTCTGAACAGCATAACACAAGGAGTGTCTACACTACAAATTTAATACAACTTCTGAGTACTGTGCAGCACTGTGCTAACAGGCCCAGTAGATGTTTCACAAGCACATTTCTCTTAATCTCATGCTAAAGTGTCATTAGGAAATATCAATTTTAGATTTTCAAGTCATAACGCAAAAGAAATTCTGTAGTACTGCAGTAAATTATACGGCGCCTACAGAACCCTGATGTCATCATTCAGTCAGTCTGTGTTTACCTGAAGACAAAAACAATTGGTGCAGTTTGACATCAGTTTACGGCATTATTTACATTACAACTTAAAACGTTTGCATGGTAGCGCACGTCTCTCATTCTTATTCAGCAAACAAACTATAATAAACTATAACAAACTATAATAAACTATAACAAACTATAATAAATTTTCCCATTACCTTACTGTTGTTCTGAGGGTAAGATGCAGATGGCCTGCAGTTGTACAGAGACACAATGTCTTGTATAGGTAAACTGCTCTGAAAATGAAGAACAATGATATAACTAAAGACAAAGAAATAGAAACAAACATTTTTTCCACATGTAGCTTCAGTTGAACGTTACCAGCAATATTCCTGCAAAGGAAGACAGAATCATTGCTTCTCTTTCCAGGAGATTCGGGTACTGGCTATGTAATGGACTGCCAATTCCTCTATAAAGATACATGACAGTGAAGGCAAAAGTGAGGCACAAATATCATTATACAATATATGGCAAAAACACTGCCAATACAACAACAATCTCATTAAACACACTTAATTAGCACAGCGCTGTAAATTACTCACATTTTCTCTTTCCTTACTGCATTCTTCCCTTCATTTTCATTGAGCCACCACAAAGCAACACTTATAGCCAGGTCATAATGTGCCTATATTAATGTGTAAACATGAGTCATTTTTAGCAACACAGGCCCTATGCATGATGTAATCATGTTTCCCCATAACACTCAAACAACAGTAATAACAACAAATGACCACTAATGGGTTTTGGTATCTCAACAGGACAAACTACAACTTTATAATGACACCATCAATCTGTATTAAACACTTACCAGGTCATCTAACATGGTGGAGGTGACTTTCCCCTGTGGATCAAAACCATTTTCTCTAAGTCTTTGTCCAATATATTCAGCGCTGTCAAGATATTAAATAAAAAAACATACTAACACACTTTTCCAAACGATGGTTCTAAGGACGTGCTTTCGCCAATTAAATTGTTAACCTACAGCAGTTTTGTTCTACAGTAATTATGCTTTAGATTAGCACTAAATAATAGTCCCATAACAATTGTGTAACCCCTGAGGTAGACAAGACTGCACAGAGCTTGATAAAATTACATTATTTTCAGGTGCATTTTAGTACAGTTTCATACTACTTACAGCAAAGCTTTAACATCCCTCTTTACTCGCTTGGCTTCCATGTTTCAGACACTCCGCTAAAAAACTATCCTCACAAGTCACAACGTTTCAAACATTCAATCTGCAACAATAGCTGAAAATGTATTAAAGGAGCAACGTTAAGGAAATGAAACATTAGCAAAAAAAAAAAGTTTCGGTTTAGTGTTTAGTTTTACCTAGTAGTTAATCCTCTGCCATAGGCAACACTAAACACAGGGTGCAACCACTTATTCATCTTACCATGGAGAGGAAAAGCAAGATGAATATTTGACATGGTATATAACAGTGTTGGGTTACCCAAGGCATCTGACAAAACTAAACATGTGAAAGCAGGACAGAAGCCGTTTAAATCCATACAAATTGTTAAGAACAAAGAATACGTACCCAAAACTCTGATAACAAGATCTCCTAATGGACCAAATAAGTCAGAATTTCATGTCTTGCTTGAGACTGTGGTATAAACTGGTTGAACAAACACTTGTACTCTGACTGGAACAGCGGCGGTCTCAGGTGAACAGTCAACTCTAAATTATTCATTCGGTCTGTCAATCACTTTAACACTGTCAGCTAGTGTCCAGTTACATAATACACAGGTGGAACCTGCCAACATAATCTTAATGAGAGAATAGCTGAGCTCACACTGGTGTCTTCAGTGTGATACCAGGAAAGCAGGAAAACCATCAAAGCAAGCAGAAGCATGTTTCAACAAACTGCACAAAGAATATTCTCTTTATTAATTAAAAAACATGAAATTCAACAAAATCTCATTTCTAGTTGTATAAAAGCTGGACGAACAGAGACGTAACAGCTTCAATAAAAATAGTTTAAGATGAACAACAAATAAAAAACAATCATGTCTATTTTAACTTTAAAAAAAATGTGTATTACATCAAAATGATTGACAAAACGTAAGTAAAAGCAGAAAAATAAATACAAAGATTTAAAAATCAATTTATGGGAGATCATTCCTTTCTCCTTTGTTTCTTCTTTTTGTCTTTGAACACAGGAGAGTTCAAGAACTTGGTATCACTGTATTTGTCTCCACGTCTCATTTTGCTATAAAAGTAAAAACAGTTATAAATATAATAAAAACGTTTCACAAAAGGAAGTGTTACATTTCAAGTAATAAGATGGTTCAAAATTAAGACCCGGACACTTTTGAGGAACATTTTGACAGGACTTGGTGAGAACTAATTTCTCCACTAAAAACCACAATTGAGCCAAATGTTTGTAATTGTGAGTTAAGTGTCTAAATACTTTTTGGATCACTGTACATACTGCACATACATGTACATACTGTACACACATACTAACCAGTTGAGTGTGGGCTCTTTGTAGGAGACTTGTGTTACTTTCCTCCTTGTTCTCCCACAATCAGAGTCAACGTTCCAGTCTGTATTTGTTAGACTCTTCATAACCCTGCTTTCTTCTGTTTAAAAACAATCAAAGCAAGAGTATAATCAAATAACACCAATAACATGGTCTAAATTACACATCAGCATTTATAAGTGCTGTATTACTGTATTATTAATGTATTAATGTTTCTTCAGAAAACAGCCACTGGCCCTTATTTATGACACATAAGCAGAACAAATTTGTGAATAAATTTTGTATGTAAACTATCAAACTCGACTAAATTCGATGATTGCGAAAATGGTTACGTGTAACAGTTGTTATTGCTTATGGTTCGTGATTAGGATTGAAATATAATTTAACACAGAAAAATTACCTGGAGATGGAGGCATCAAGCTCAGTTGCTGGTCCTGGTAAATGTTCATTGTCTGAGAGTGGGCCTCTGGTTGTGGGCTGTGGGCGGGGCTTTCATCTGACGGTATGTCATTACAACCACCTATGGACTCCCAGGGTGGCCTCTCCTCTGTAAACTGGAGGCTCTGGTCATTCATGTGTCTGTGGAAACTCTCTGAAGTCACATTACATTTCTCCAGAACAAACACGCTTGTGTTCATATCAGGTTCACAAATGCTGCTGGACACCATGCTGTCAGCCATTTCATTACCGGGTGAATCACAAGATGAAATTACGTATGTTTTTCTGCATCCGTTCCCATGATCTCGGTTGGTTTGATCCAGATTTATACTAAGAGCATCAATATGAGGATGGTCAATGTTTGTTTTTAGGGGTTTTGCATTTACTTCATTTCTGAAGTCCTCCTCTAAGGCTGAGCAATGAGACACACCTGTTAGTTCTGAAGTATTAGAGAGAGACTTGTATCCACTTCCATTATAAAGATCCATCACTTCTTGCCTTTCAAACTCCACATTTTTCTTCCTATCTACATCACAACTGTTCTGTTGTTTCTTTGTCGATGGTTGAGATTTCTCTATTTCTGGTGCTTTCTTCTTGGTTTTATCTGCGGCCTCCTTTCTGGGTTTCTTAGCCTTTATGGGTATTAATGATTCAAATTTAGAAGGTTCTCGTAAAAGGCTGATATGAACATTTTGTGAATTTTCTGGACGGTGATGGTTTGCCATCAATGTCTTGAGAGAAACACCCATTGGCTTTTGCTTTTCGGTGACAACATCTGAACAGATAACTTGAGGAGTCTTTTGGGTTTCTGATGTCACTTCCTGCAAATGTTCTGGTCCGTGGGGATCCTCTAATGTATTGGTTTTGTTTAAATTGTCTGTAGAGTCACTGTTAAAACAAGACCGACGTGGTTGAATCACAAACGTTCCTCTGCTTCTCAGTGTGTTGCATTCGTCATATTGCGCATGTGGCTGCACTGGTGCTTTGTTTTTATGTTTTTCAACTTGGACTGCGCTCTCCTTGACATGCACATCAGCACTTGCCACCTCTGTGCATGCAATACCAGCATAGTCAACATTTTCATGAACACGCTTTAATCCTTGATCAATAATTCGGGATGAGACTTTGGTTCTTCTGCGTGTTTGAGGTTTTAGCTCATCTTGAACTACAAATGTTCTCCTGTTAATTTCACTTAGGCTGTTGGGTTCCTTGTTAGCATGAGCCTCCTTTGCTTTATTTTTAACAGCTTTGCAAGGAACCGCTCTGCTTCTTTCAGAACCCAGGTTCTCAAGATCACTAAAACAATCCTTTAAAACATCATTGAGGGGATCTTGGGAGACTACATATGTTTTCCTTGGATCTGCATGTGGCTCGGTCTGTTTGCGTGTGCGTCTGCTACTTTTAGTTTGACGAGAGGTGACGTGAGTCTTCCTGCGGGCAGTTATTGATTTGCTTTCTCTAAGATGGCTTTCATCTTTTTCTTGCCAGTTTTCCACCTCGGTCTGAGGAGTGGGTGAGCTCTGCTGTGGTGCTCTGGCCATCTCTTCTGGCCCAGCTGTTGTATATTCGGATGTACCAGATTCAATTGCTGCTTCTTCCTCTGCAGATATACTCCCACTACCTTTTCCTAATGGACATACATGACTGATTTCCTGATGTTCTGTAACTCTTGACTTTCGTTTTGCATTTATTTCAACGGTCACTATTTCAGCAGCACTGTCAGTAATAGTCATCTCCATTTCAGAATCGTATAGTGTATTCTGCTGTGTTGGATTGTCTCGCTCTGGGCTGGGAGGCGTCTCTTTACCTTTATCAGAACTAGGAAGTGGAACTGCATTGACGGTGGTTGTTTTTACTGCTGAAGGCTCAACACAGTCCTGCTGTGAACAGGATGCTGGACTCTCGTTACTAAGTGCATCTTCAGAACTCCCAAACTCTTTATCCATATCAGACATTTGATCTGGGAAAATAAGATGAATAAATTAATAAAAAGGAAATGTTAAATGCAGACCAAAAATCTCATAAAAATGTTAAACAGGTAAGTGCATTACTGACATAATGGCAATCATTAAAGCCGAAATTAATTAGAAGTTGTAAACTGATAAAAGCGCCATGTTTTCCATACCAGATATGATGCTGTGTTCTATGTCCATACTGTCTGCAGCCTAAAAAATACAAAAATACTATTTGTGGCCATTTAACAAGTATGTATCAGTGAGCAGTCAATGTATCAGTGAGCAGTCAACTGAAATGAACAATCAACTTAGTTGGCTGTAGTCTTACCCACAAAATAATCTTTAATGACAGAAATATAAATGATCATATTAACAGAACAGCTTACCTCCTCATTAGAGAAAATATCCACTGCTTTTGTCATCCAGTTAAGGGAAGAGTCATAAAACTCACGTATAATACCAAACTAGAAAAGCAAAAAGCACTTGATCAAATATATATTTCGGTTAAAATGACTCCTGTGACACAATAGTTTTTTTTTATGCATGTTGCTGCAAACTATATTTTGTACAGATTTAATTTTGTGTGGGCAATGGCAAGTATTACATTATTTATAATACTGATAAAATCTTGTGCAATTATGCAACAGAGATTATACAACTCAATGCCTTCACATACTTCATGTACATCACATAGACTGATGCATTTCTAGTTAAACTTCTTACAGATATTCTGCTAGTGTCCTAATATGTAAATATAATAATAAGGCACAGTATCACTTCACAGACTCACCAGTTGTTTGTTTTTATGACGTTGAAAGGCAAGATCAAAATTAAGTGCCTGTAAATCTTTCGTCAGTCGCACAACCTCGGTCTCCATGTCGCGGCTTCTCTGCTTCTGCGCAACCAGAGCCAGAGCGAGTGCTTTATTGTTGGTTTTTAAAGACAGCTTGAAGAATGACGATGTATCTAGATAACGAAAGGTCAAGATATGTTTACTTTTATTGTTTAATTAATCGATTAACACACAAACAACACTTCTGATGTAGCTAGCAGTATCCATCTGAAATGACTCACTGTGGATTTTCGTCTTTATCTTGGAGGCGTAGACGGATGCCGTCTGTTTGGCCATTCTTGTGCTCTCCTTCTTCTCTTTAGAAGTCATTATCACTGATTTATCACTGGCAGCTGTAGAAAAGACATGCGTGTCAAAACGATTTACGTGCTCGGAATAAAACCCAGAACAAACGTTTTGAGTGAATCAAGAAAAGTACCGTTACGAGTACGAAGCACAATTTGGACTACTTACCACTAATTAAAGAAGCGGATGACATACCTGACTCTTGCTGATGTTTGTATTTATACTTGCTATTATACATCTCTGTTTGAATAACGAGGAATAAACATAGAAATTAAAAGGCTAATTGTTAAACTCCGTTTCGATCATTTAAATCCAAACAATACCGCGGAATCTTAAACGTCTTCTTCTCTAGTGACGTTTGTAGAGTCCAATCTGGAGTACCGCCACCATCTGGACAAAATATAAAACCACGGCGATGTTTAAAGCCATAGTGCCACACAATGTTGATTCCATTAAGTTCACATTTATTTCTATAGCGATTGAGAAATACGAAACACAGTATACACAGAAGTGGAAAAGATAAAAAAGTAAAGTTATAAACGACATACAATAAATAATGGCATTGTTTTTTTAGGAAGATAAGTACATTATTAGCGTTACTAACTGTAAAAACAATTGTCAACAGGATTGTAATTGGACCGTTATATTCATAACGCTATTGAGCAAGTATAGGTGTCTTAATATATGGTCACATGGTGGACACTAAAACGGGCATATTTATACATGAGAAGTGTCAAAAATCCCCATCGTGACAAACCCATCATGCAAAATACAAAAAGGTGACTTTTATTTTGAAAATAAAACGTATTCCCCGGTTTCTAGTTATACAGTATCTTAATTTACGCAATTTTAATCCCCTGTTTCATTGAACTTCCTTCTTAGCTGTAAGGCGTTTTCGCACCATTGCTCGAGGTTGCAATATTCATCTTTTATCATTTACGATATCAGTCGGAGCTTAGTCTGAAATGGAGGGCCAGCGCTGGTTACCACTGGAAGCTAACCCAGAGGTATTCATTTTGCCCCGCACCCCCTCTCCTTTCCCGTTAATTCAATTTTATATCGTTCATCGACTCATTTTTATAGGTAGCTTTTAGCAGGAACGGTAAGCTGCGTTTCATGTCTTCGTCATCATATATTGTATGACATTGTTTTATGTTCTGTGTCTGCTTTACAGGTTATGAACCAAGTGAGTAGATGTCTCGGCTATCTGGGTGTGTCTAGGATTCAAAACTAGTGCCAAATGAATGAATCAGGTTTATTTAAGCACGTTTGGGATAAAACGAATAACGTCTATAATGATTATTGTATTTATGACCAATATAGCCTCTGCTGTGTTGTTTATAACTGTATTTCACGTACCAATATATATTTAACATTTCTCCACCTTAGTTGGTTATTGATATGTTTAAAAACATCAGGACTGTGTAGGCCCCTGTGCTGATATACAATACCATGGCTTATACATGTCCTATACACTTTTATTCCTTTTACTGGTTCTATGTTACATGATTTGTGTTTAATATTTATGCATTGTGTTGCACCCCTAAGTTTTTACGACAACTGGGCTTGGTACCCACCTGGCAGTTCGGGGATGTGTATGGTTTGGAACTTGAAGTTCTCAGTATGGTGCCAAGACCTGTGTGTGCTGTTCTTTTGCTCTTCCCCATAACAGAGAAGGTATGGCTGCAGTCACACCCACATAGACTCTATGTCAGCAGAACAAGCTCTATATTCATAAATGCCTGTTTGTATATGTCTATTGCAAATAGATGGGCGTGCAATAGGATATGGTTGCTGCTGAAGGTATTACATTAACTATGCAATATGTATTAGATGGTAGTTATACTGGTTAGTGTACTTTATACACTTATACAATTAATATTTTAATAAATTGAATCCATAGGCAATTACAGTTCCAGTCTGTTGAATAAAGCGTCTTTGTCCTTCTTGAATTTTTTTTCAAAAATATTATACTTGAGCTAATACTTGGATATTACTGTAGCATTATAATAGATTGTATCGAATGTAAGATTTTATTTAGTAATATATTTATTTTTCCTATATAGTATGAAACGTTTAGGCAGGAAGAAGAAGCACAAATTAAAGCACAAGGACAAGAGGTGTCCCCTCAGGTTTACTTCATGAAACAGACTATTGGCAACGCTTGTGGTACAATAGGGTTGATTCATGCTGTGGCAAACAACCAAAGGCATCTGGATTTTGGTGTGTATTAGCATTTACATGTGTTATATAATATTTATGTTATTTTTTCTGAAAGTAGGAGAATAGCTCTGTTGGTTCGTATGTTTAATTCTAGATGTTTGTGGTGCGTTCATGTTTTCAAGTGTTCAAGTTTTACTTTTTCCAGAGCCTAATTCACCACTAAAGGCATTTTTACTGCAGTCTACAAAGATGAACCCAGAGGAAAAAGCAGCTTTTCTTGAAAAAGATGAGGTAATACAAGAGTATGTGCCTGTTTGCCTTCTGTCAGTTAACAGAATGAGCAATTATGTTTTTTGTGTAAATAGTGCTCAAGTCTCTCCCAGACAGAATGACAAACTCATGCTATAGATTGTAGGACAGCATATGTTCAAACAATGTGATCATTAAAACAACCCATTTTGTTTGTAATTTCTATTCAATGATTTACTTGTCTGTGATGATATTGCAATGTTTTGAATTATCTTTATTTAGGAGCAAATATTGTTATGCAATCATATCAGTTGATTGTAATTTGTAATTAATTGAACGTTTTTTATACGTTGGTTAGGGCTGTGTTTGGTAGTTGGTCAGTAACTACATTCTTCTGTTTTGAGTAAATCAGTGAATGAGGCTTTTCTTAATGGTACTGATGTGTGTATGATTTCAGAGTATTCGTGTAACACATGAGTCAAGTGCCCAGGAAGGACAAACAGAGGTTGGTATTTGCAAAATACAGAGTAGGTGATCAAACATAAAATAGTACCAACGTTTGGCACACATTTATTGGGCCATTTAAGGATTTTTCCATGTAATGTTTTGTCTTACATTTAAGTAGAAGCAATGGCACTATGGGGAACTACTTATTATTTTATTACATTTATAACAAAGTAAAACGGTGTATTCCTAAAATAACTTAAAAGTTGCATGACATTGAAACCTGCTGATTGATTTTTTTACTCTTTTCACCCTTCCAGGCTCCAAGTTTAGATGAAAAAGTGGACTTGCATTTTATTGCATTTGTAAATGTTGATGGACATTTATATGAACTAGGTATGAAAATTCAAATGTACATCATGATTTTGATATTATTTGTTTTTGTCAGATACACCAAACAAATCGAAGTGATTATTGCTTTAATACATATTGTTATGCGCTAGCGTACGCTAGCAGGCCCCTTCGCCTAACTTAATTGCCAGACTTCACTGCGCCCGTGTTCTGTTAAATATTTAATTTGGAGAGCTTGGCAAGGTGCATTAATTTCTCCCATTGCTGCTATAACGTCTTCATCCGGATGGAGAGTTCCTTCCATTTAGACCCAAGAGCATCAGAAAGGTCAGGCAGTGATGTTTGGGCTCACAGTCAGCGTTCTAGTTCATCCCAGAGGAGTTTAACGCGGTCTGGGCTTTAAACAGGCTAGCCAAGTTTTCACACCAAACTCAGTAAACCATTTCTATATGGCACCCAAACTGTTTACACAAAGCACACAATCTTCACAATGTCATTGTATGGTGTGACATTTAGATTTGTCCCCATAGGAATTACTGGAGTTACCAAACCTGTTAGTTTTAAGGGGTGTCCACTTTTGGTCATATTTTTGATCCTTTCAAGCATAGGGTCTTAAAGGGAAACATTAGGGGTATTCATATTTGTTCATGTGTTGCAGATGGACGCAAGCCTTTTCCAGTTGTTCATGGGGAAACCACAGCGGATACATTTCTTGAGGTAGATTTATGTTTCTAATATGGACATCCAGACTCTTTCTGGCAAGGGTGGATATTTGCAATTTGATTTATTTGTAGATGTTCCTTCAAGTATTAAAATTGGCATTGGAGTGGTGGAATATTTTTCATGCTTTCGGCCAATTATTTTTGCTTGACTTACAGGATACTGCTGAGGTCTGTAAGAAGTTCATGGCGCGCGATCCCCAGGAGCTCCGCTTCACTGTGGTGGCTCTTTCCAAAGCATAAACGTTCTTAATGTTTCACCTGAGAGAAAAACTGCCAATCATTCAGAAGTGCTGATTACGTTTGAACGTTAGCATTTATATAGTATAGCTTCAATTTTGACTTTGATAAAAAAAAGTTTTGACCTGATTTTGAACAGATACATACCAATGTTAAAAATGTTAATTAATAAATATCTCAAAATTGTTCAAGTTTTTCAAAATGCCCAACAATTCATTTCTGAGCCATCTCTGAATGGTATGCTAGGCCTTTTCTGTGTTTACCTTGACCACTACTCATTTCCTCCTAAATTGTACCCACTTGACAAAAACAATAAAGTTTAATTTCACAAGAACGTGAATATACAGACTTGGCATATTGTGACAAAATATATGCTTTACTGACAGGAGTGTTACACCTTAGCTACCAATGTGTCATTGTATATAGTGTCCTCACACTTCTAAATAAAGTACTTAAAGTCAAGAATGCATCCGAAATACGTATTTACAATAAACAGACACGAAAAGAACTTGTTTTGACCTTGTTTTATGACCTTGTTGCCCACAGAGTGCTGAAAAAATGAAATAAAAATTACTGTCAAGAAATACTAGACATTATGCGTAATGATTATATAAATACACATTTTGCCATTCGGAACACACGAGTAAGTGTCCGTCTCCTGCACACATGACCCGGCGTAATTTTGTTCCTAAGGTTTGTATTTTGGTCTCATAATGCTATGCCGTGAAGGGCGTATCGTTTTACTGATTTGGGTCTTTTTTTATTGTGTAATCCCCTTTGTAAGGTAACCTAGTAGGTAAGATGCCTATCCTGACGCGCTAGAGGGCGTATAACTCCCACGATACAACTCAATAGTTTCTAAAGACCTGAGTTTTCATACTGCGTTTTTGCTGGTTAACGTGTGAAGAAGGATAGTCGACTGGGGATCGCATAAGAAAAGCGGACACGTTTTATCAGCAGAATTGAAGTGAGCATACTCGCGACGCGGCAGATTTATTACGCTTCTTTTCTAACCCGCGGCACTAGACTGCAAGTGCACTACAGTAAGTGCACTACGGTGTAGACGCCTGTCTCCAGGAACATCTTCATCGCACCTCATGTCGGTGATGGAGTGGCGACAGCAATCATCCGTGGATTATGAGGCTGCTTTCGCAGAAGCACAGAGATGGATAGAGGTAATAACTTTTCTCGCTTTCACCCATAATCATTAGATAAAGATTGTTCAAGGCGATAAAACGATTCGTTGTTACCTGCCACATTGCCTAATGACAAAAATTAAAGACTTTATCTCCTATTTACATGTGCTTTACATTTACATTTACATTTTTTTATTATAAACTTATTAAAGTTATTTTTGTGTGCACTTGACTAACCTGTTGCGTGTTTGTTTAACAGCAGCGCTTGTTTAACAGTAAACAGCGTAAAGAAAGCGATTCTAAGAAAAAATCTCAGAAAATAATCTTTTAAACTTAAAAAAGTATAAAAATATACGTTTCAATTTACTGACAATAAATTACAATCCTATATAGAGCCAAACCTTCTAGTCTTTGTTGAATGGATAAATAATTAGCTCCTTTTGTTTTCATTACAAAATAACTTATTGGTAGATTTGTTCTGCAGTAAATTGTAAGTATTCAAGCGGATCAGTTTTTATCATAATGGCGGTGATATTTAGTTTAACATCTAGTATCCTGCTTGACTTCCACTGCATCACACTTAACTTGCAATCAAAAACAGCCCAAGCTACAAAGCGGGATAGTCTATTAATAAATAAGACATTTTTACTCGTTTTTTGTGTGATTGTCGGGAAGTATTGTATTTTAATCCAAAGCATTGTAATATGTTTTGTATTGGTCTGCTGATCTGTCATGCTCATCTTATTAATTATCTTATTATGCATGATGCCTTAAGCACTCAGAAATTTCATAGTGGAAACATCAAGTGCTGCTAAAGTCATTTGAACACTTTCTTTATTCAAGGGCATATATACGATTAGGGCTTTTCTATCCTTTTGAATTTCCACCCCAGAGGAGATGGCAGGGCTGAAGCCTGTCAGTCTGTAACTGAACAAATATTGTTGTGAATTCATTAGGGGTGAATATAAATGCTTTCGGAGTCTCCCACACAGGCACACTGGTTCATTGTCACGGGCAGTGAACCTTGGCAGGGCAGTTTCGCCCTTAAGGGGATTGCTCCCCTGCAAAGAAAGGTGATGTGTTGTTTAGCGTCTGATCTGAATGATTAACTGGGTTGTCTGGTGTAAGAAGCCACATACACACAAGCGCTGAGAGTCTGCGCTTGTGTGTATGTGTAAAGCACAGAGTACTGCAGTCAGCTGAACGATCTGGAGTTTGTCACATGCGCTCATTCTAGCACCAGGCAGGCACCGTGGGTGAGCAGAGACATTCCTGTTTTTACTCTGCGATGGTTCTCTGCTTGTTCATCTTTAATTAACCAGCCTTCTGAACTGGGAGGTACAAGTGACATGGATTTACAAACGGCAAGGTGAAGAAATTTTATAAAAAAATTGTTGCCGTGACAAATAAAACTTGACACTCCAACATTGTATGCTAAAGTAATTTAAACAAGGTTTGCATTTCCTGGAGGAAATACCTGTGTTTGCCAGGCAGCTAAAGAAAAGAATTAAGCTTGAGGTGAGCTTAAGTTTCAGGCTTTGATTCTGAAATTTAAGCACAGGAGTTGCCTTGCTGATGTCACAATGCGCAGAACACGTCTTGTTTTCAGGTTTTGCCTGCACAAAAGAATCAGCCAGTCACTATGTTGTGTGAAAGTGGTTATGTAGGGTTTCCTGCAAAGGAAGACCAATTACAATTCACTATGCAAATGATTGTAGGAAGGACGACCAATCGCGAATCACGATGTCGCCATCAATTTAATGCTGATTAATTTGAACATTACATTTATATTTAAATGATTTGATTTTTACTAATTGCACATGACATCAATTGTTATTACATAAATGTGCATTTCTTAAGATTTATATCAAAATGATTCTTACGTTTTTTTAAGTTTTTAAAACTGCCACAAATTATTTCATTTTTTACGCATGTAATTACCTCATAAATGATTTGGGCAAATGTTTTGAACAATATTCCTTCATGTTCACTGGACCCTGCTTGGGAAAAAGGATTAAAGCTCTTTGGCTCAATTAACGATGTGTAGCATTCCAGTGTCCAAACAACTTGGAATGCCTCGTTGCGCCTTCATGAATGAACAATAGCTTTAGTGCAAACGTGTGAGTTAGAGTTATGTGCCTTACGACAATGGATGCTGTTACGTAAATATTACAGTATGTGATTAGGATGGAAGCTTAAAAAGCAATTATTAAAATTAGAAATATTTGTTTATTATTTGTAGAACAATAGAACAGGGTGATTTTGTGTGTCTTTTCGTTAACAGTGTGTTTTATTGCAGCTGCATTTGAAGTGCTTGTTTGTTTGTTAAGTTGTTTAAAAAACAACATTAAGCCTCTATAGACATTACAGTGAATAGAACAGCAGGGGTCAGGATTTCATATGTCATTGAAGTCTGATGTTTACAGTCGAGTCCGTGCTGTGTGAAACACATTTTTTATATCATTAACCTCTTGACTCCTCACACTCTTATTTGTGAGGGTTTGTTATGATTATATAAATTTCCTTTAAGGGTACATGAGGTTATTTGTGCCAAAAACCCAAATGTTTAATATTCTAACAGAGCTGGGCTTTTTGGCTTTTTATTTTAACCGGTTACCTTAAAAATGCAAATATCGGTTTGACACTGAATACAAGACTAAGCAGCAATTTTGAGCTTAAAATTATTTTTTGAAAGAACAGGTTCTGAAAAGAGCGTTTAAAATTCTAAAAAGCCTTGCCTGATATTCCACCTAAAATGATCTACCTTCAGTGTAATTTTGCAGTGTAACCAGATCTGTTGAGAGAATCATAGCAATCAGTAATACCAAAATGTTCCTATTATTTTTGGCTGTCTTTTGTTCGACAGACATAGAAAGTGTCCTTTAAAAGCTCTGCTACTGACAGAAAGAGAACAATAGCAGAGGCACATTGTGGTTTAGATCTCTCAGTCAATACTGTTCTCGATATAGCCAGTGTCCTTTTACATGTATGGCTCTCCACGCCCTCTAAATACATGCCATGCCACTGAGAAACAACCAAGTGAAAGCAGCTTAACAGCGTTAAGCTTAAGTTGATGCTACGTACTTACACATATTGATGTCTTTTATATCTTATATATAGGTTTTAATATAGCTTGTAAATTTTTTGCTATCATGTAACTGTCATGCAGAACTTAGTTGTATAATAAATCCCTTACAGTACACGATGTCTTTAAGATCATCCGCAGCAGACTGAAAGTATTTGCGCAGAATAACTTTCTCATGCACCAGTGGTGTAATATAAAACACTCTAAGATCATTATTCATGACACAAAACTGGACTGGACTGGGAAAAAGGGGCTTTTCTTATAGCTGTTATATGAGGTGTGGATCAACGGGCTTGTGTTGTAATGGCGCGCTCGGAGGGTTCAAACACAACATAAATGCTTCCCTGTGTGTGAGGAACAACAATGGGCCGCCTGCCTTCTGTATCCTGCAGGAGCTGTTTGAGATCATTGGAAAGGCATGAAGCAGTGTGCAGAACTGTGACATTCCTCCAGATGCTCTCCTTCTCTGTGGTTTGGCTGCTGGGCTCCAGCCCTGATTACTGAATAACTAGAGATTCAGCATAAGAGACTGGGCTGTTGTACTGGTGTGTTAGTCGCTCAGGCTCGCTGCTGCGAAGAACAACTGTTGCTTTCCTCTCGCCGAACATCTTACCTTTGCACTCACTGGTTCTGGCGCTTCCTGTGTTTGTCCTCTTTCTAGGCAGTCACTAAGAAGAAATTTGGGAGCAGCAATTTCCGGAGTTCTCTGGAGAATGGAGTTCTGTTGTGTGAGTAAGTACGACTGTTTATGCTTATGCTTTATGTATTCTTTACTATGAGTATTCTTTATCACGAGGAAAGCGTTGTGGGCTTAGTTCTTAATTGCTGGACGAGGCAAAGATTGTTTTGTCTGCGTTTGGCATGACTGAATCTCAACCATGGCATAACTCCTTATTGGATACTGGACAGAGTTTTTATTAATGACTGTATGACCGTACATTATTCTGCTGATTACATGGCTTATTACTGTAATAAAGATGTACATAATTGACATGACTTATTGATTTGAATTGGTTTTATTTTTTTCGAAGACAAAGACCGCAGATTTCTACAAGAGACAAAAATAGCACAGCGTAGGATTTGGTTTGCCAAGGACAGCCAAATGTGCAGTTTTGCGGTCATTAAACAAAAATATTGAACTGCAGCGTAGTTTGCTGCAAAATAAGTACTGAGCAATGTAATAGGATAAAAAAAATATTATTTAAACACGATAACTGTTTTGCGTGGCCTGTAATAGCATTTCAGTCATACTGTATTTAAGGCTGAAATAGGACCCAACCTGTAATTAACATGAACTGAACTTACATTAACTGTATTTTGCGCTTGACGTCAGCTGCACGTTGTTTAGTCTGCATTATGTAATGCAGCTCTATTTGAAACCAGCATAATTTGCATCTCGCCGCAAACTCTGTTCTGTGCTGTCCCAGGAAGCCTTAATAAGAGTAGAACAACACGGATGGCAGATCGTTTAAAAGAACATCTGTGATGAAGTGTTACACTGTGCCAGCTACTCAAGCAGGGTTTAGAAACCTGAGCAGGGCAGAGTGCAGGCACGCTGGGAGAGGCGGCTCTCCGGCCCTTCTACAGTAGCATGGCTGGCCTGTTTACGCAGAGAGATTGTCAGGTCAGTGGTTGGGCGTGACAGGGTGCAAGCTCAGGGATTTTGGCCATTTATGAACCTGACTGGGTAGTTCTGGAGCGGCGCGTGGGCTGAGGCACCATGGCCTGACGCACTGATGTCCGCGAGCGAGTCAGCAGACTCATTATCACAGAGCAGAGCAGAGCCTCATCAGCCTTCTCTCGTTCTCCTGAACTGCTTGCTTACAGCGTGAGCTGAGCCATTAGCTTTGCTGTTTCCACATGAGCGATCAAAGCCATGCACCTGAGGATACTGTCACTCTGATCTCACTTTTAAACAAAGACTCCCGTGATAAAACCTCTGAGGCCCTCGGCACGGATTTGACTTGAGCTGGAGAAATGTGTAAATTATAGAGGTGGCAACAGATGTATGATTAGATGATTTTTTTTTAATTAACAAGTACACGTAATAAAGTCTAGTTCTTGTTTTTATACATTTCTCAAATGCATCTTAGACCTGTAAATTCTATAATAATCACTATAATAATAATCACTTCTTTGTATAATTGTATCGTTGTGTATTTCATTGCATAATAAAAATTGAAATAAAAATGATTTTTTGTCTCTTTTAATCCACAAAACTGAATTGTTAGATACACTCAATATCGCACCATACATTGATCTAAACGAATTTAATTGTGAAGCTCGACTAACAATTCAACATGCAACCAATCCCATATTTATGTCTTCTATTACATTCAATGTACACTGATCACATCAGTAGGTGTGGACATATGAAGCATATCATTGTAATGGTAATGTCTACCTCTCCCTTATTACACATAAGCAAAACAGTTTCTCTTTCACAACAGTTTCTTCAAATTCTGTTTCACACTTAATCCACTTTCACCCCAACTGCACACCCTTATATTCGTGTTATACAGTTACACATTTTTTAAACCAGTTTTTCTCACAAATTTCGACATTTTTAAATTAGCTACCAACTGACGTCTGTGCATGTTTCCATAAAGAACTGTTTGTTCTTTAGGCATTAGGTGACTTGTAAACTGAAGCCAGATGGGCAGAATTAAAAGGACGCCGTAAACTGGCAACCGACGCACATTGTTTGTGTTGACTGTTGTTTTTCTTTCTCCATTCAGTCTGATCAACAAGATCAGGCCTGGCACCATTAAGAAACTCAACAGGCTGTCTACACCTATTGCTGGCCTGGTAAGTTGTTTTCTTGTATGTGTAGACATGTTCTGCAGAATCGAGCTGTAGTATTCCAACTATGTGTCATCTGCAAACTCTTCATCAGACATTTAGAAGAATGATTCATTCTTCTAAATAAATACCTATTTACTAAAATGTAAATAGGTATTACTAAAATGTAAATAGGTATTTGGCATGAATGGAGTCTATCATTTACTTACACCTCGTGTCCTATATGAGTCATTTGCTTAGGTGAAAACTCTCACCAGGTGTTCACCTTTCCGAACCTTCCAACTTTCCATTGTGACTCTCGTGCTCTGGGTCTGAGGCCAGTGATAATGAACCGCTGTTCTTAGAGGTATATTTCCCCCCAAAAAGTCATTATTTCTCATCTCATGCTTTTCCAAACCCATGTGATTGTCTTATTCAGAAAACAAAAGGAGATAATTTACCAAGAGTACTGTTGGGTGGATTCAATGGCAGTACATAATGGCTCATTTTAACACCTTATAAAACACCCAAAAGAGTCAACAGGAAAGTATGTGCAGCTCACCGAGCAGTTTTAAAGTACCACAATGAGTTTTGGTTAAAAAATACATCGGATATTTACGCAACTTTGTGTACTGTCACCTTGTGTTGTCACCTTATGCAGTTCTCTGCTGTGGTGCTAAACTTTCAAAAAATAACACAAATGACTGTGAGGTGACAATGGTATCCAACAGGCAAAATTGGCTAAATATTGAGTGGTTTTTTGTTTACAAAAACTGATCTGAGTATGTGGAAAATGATTCTTAAGAATCTTTATTATACACTAAGTGAGTTATCATGTACTGCCTTTGTATTAAATTGACTTAACTGGATATTTAGTAACTTATCAAAAGCTTTTGTGCTCTGCAGATGTCATGCAGGTTTGGCAGGTCATGAGGGGGCATGAATGAAAACAAAACACATGCATAAAAACATAGTCTTAGTTTAATAGCATAGGGAGGTGGTCTATAGTGGCCTATGGGCTTAAACTAAATCATGTATTTATCAAAGCCTTTTAGGGCCAATCTATGCAAAACATGCAAGGTCATTAATTCCCCATTGCCCTTTAAAAACCATTTACCCAGGTAAGCCTGAATAAGCATCTCCATATCCAACAGCAACAGAGGTATTTCCAGAAAATGGTTTCAACCCCGAAACCTCCTGAGTATAAACTCACAATTGAGGTCTGCGAGATATGCGAGGAAAAACACACTGCTTGGAGAATTTTTTTGTTTTCCTACATGTCGTTAAGACGGTGTAGTGCGTCTCCGAGCTGGAAAAAAGAGCACAGATTCTGAAAGAACACAATGGACTCTTTGCAACTACATTTATGACGATTGCAATCTTTCCACAGAATAAACGGCTCATTCAGGTCCTTGAAATCGTACTGGCACCATTATCATTCATTCTGGGTGTTTAGCTTTGTTAAACACAATTTCTGTCTAATACAGAGGTTTTATTAAGGGTATTGATTTGGTTAAATGTAGTCTCATTAGTGCAAGAGCGGAACTTTGTGGACTATATAGTGATTCTGGCTTTGATTCGATGGACTCCTCTCTGGGTTTGGATCAGTTTCCCATAGCTGCGCGCTCCCTGTTCCATCAAACCAGGAGCCGTGGTTTGCTCTCCTGGTTTCCCGAATAGCCAATCCTCCTTTTAACAATCTAAAGAGAGGAAGCCTACACTTGTGTGGCACTTTGGTCGACCACATTAGAAAACCCATTCTGGAAGGGCTTTACCCTGAGGTTTAGTAGAGAGATGATTCCAGAAAGCACAGCCCTTCATAAACCCCTTATAATTGAGCAGGATGGATATATTTAAAACAAGTCTCAACATTGTGAATGGAGAATTGGCAGAACAGATTATATGAATAGAATTTTCCACAGGCCACCAGGCTTCAAAATGCGCTCTTGAAAAGTTTATATTTTATTATTTAGATTTATTATGCCTATAATTCGTAAGTGTTAGATTTTAGATTTAATGAACTGGCATGTTATTCCGTATTCACTTTAATAGTGAAAACTGCATGCCTATGTTTCAGTTTTTCTAGTTTCTAGAGTTAAAAGGTAAAATTAGCATTTCTGACGTCATCACTTTGTGTATACTAACTATAAAAAGTTAGTAATATTTTCTGCGTCATTGCCAGTGATCTGTCATAAAGCTATCTGTCCAAAAATAGTTCATCCAAACATGAAAATTCTGTCATCATGTACTCATCCAAACCTGTTATTTTTTTCTTACATTGTACACACACAAATATGAAATATTATTGAGTCCTTTTTGGAGCTTGAAAGCTGCAGTCTCTGTTCATTGTAAGTGAATAAATAAAGTAACTAGTACATTTTCAAGAATAGTCCTTTTGCGTTTCACAAAAGACAGAAAGTCATGCAGGTCTGCAGTGGCAGAAGGATGAGTAAATTATGGCAAAATGATTATTTTGGGGTAAACTATCCCTTTGACAGGTATTAATGTTTTGACAAACATGTCCTTGAGAGGTTGTGTAAATCATTTAAAATTCCCAGTAAAGTTTAAACACACTAGTTACAACAGACACCTGTTCCAAGAAATCTAAGAAAAATCTAAGTTATTCGTAAGTAATCAGGTGACTAAAATGACTGTTTTATATCTTAGATATTTCGCATTAATTTGAGTTTAAGGATTAAGGATACTGATCAGACTGTTTTTGGTAGAGGAACAGGACCAGACATTCCAGAATAATGTTCTATGTACCAGTTTTTTGGATTTAGGAAATGTGTGTGTGTTCCATAATAAACCCTTATCTGTCCTTATGTACCTTATGTAAACAGACATATTAACCCCCACCCACAGAGTCCGAAAATAACCTTTGACCCTGAAAAGGTTTAGCAGTTGCCTACAAGAGGAACTGATTCGGATGTGAAGAAGTTAGCTCTATGTTGCCATCTGCTAATGAGCATGTTTGACTTTTAAATGTGTCCCAAAGCACCCTGCCTTTTCTGAGCAAGCCATAGGCAGGCAGGTGATGCAGGAATGAGTGAGCTGTGTGCACTAGACATGATATCCAGGTGGTTGCTTAGAACTACCTTGTGGACAAGACTAGTACTGCTGGTCTACATAATCACCAGCAGAACTTTTAACAGCTCTGTGGTTATCCTGGTCTATCAGGTGGACCAACAGCAATCTAATATAAACCTGCCTGAACCCACAAGGAAATTTAAGCCGGTCCAATTATTCGAGTAAATGAAAAGATGTCATCACACAATTCAGTGACATGAATTCGGTCTCCATTCATGTGTGCTCTCAACATACCTGATGTGAACACAGACACACAGTCTTAAGTTTCCTTAGTACGTTAAAGCGTTTCCTTACCCCCTACAACTTTAATAGTTCCTGTTGGGGNGGGGGGGGGGGGGGTTAGTTTGTTGTTTCAGTCACCAGTCTTCTGTTTCATGGCAACATTGTCTCCAAAATAATCCACCGCCCCTAAGATTCCTCAGATGTTCTGCTGAGAGGTTGAGTGGCAGTTTCTGGGCGTGAAAAGGGAGCGTACTCTCCAGTTTACATGTTTGTGTACAAAGTATGCACGATCATATGCACCTGAGTTAGCACAAGACCGAGAGTAAAGAGAGAGAGAGAGAGAGATAGTGTGTGTGTGTGTGTGTGACTGCCCTACATGTGCATGGGAGGGCCTCTGCAGCTTTGACGCTCTCTGTGGTTCTTTTGCACCGCCCAAGGACAAACTCCTGCTAGTGTAGGTGTAGTGCCAGGTAGTGTCACAAGTCACTCACTGACGTCCTGCCTTCATTTTTTTGTTTTTGTTCTCTCAGTCTGTGTCACTCTTTATTTGCCACCTGCCTTCTCTCATCTCCTCCCACCCCTGTGAGCTCACTGGACTGTGTGAACTTTGGATGCAATGATTTCTGGACTGCGTGTGCCAGAGAATTCCCGTATGATTACTGTCTAACTCAAACAGTGGACACACATTCTCTGTTGACAGGACAACCTCAACCTCTTCTTAAAAGCTTGTGGCAAGCTTGGACTAAATCAAGCCCAACTTTTCCACCCAGGAGACCTGCAGGACTTATCTACACGTGTTAACGTCAAGTAAGTTTTCAGTTTCTCCACTCGCGATACACTAGACGTTTTTTGCGATGCCCTTGACCCTTTGCCAGTGTGAAACATAGCTGTGGTTTAGCTCCAAGGGACATGCGTCCAACTGCTGTTTTGGTTCACTGCATGGTGATTTTGGCAGATCTTTTTGTCTGCTGGTCTCATATGCACATATTTTGAAGAATAGGCTTGTATTACCAAGCCACGTATTTAAATTTCCCTGAGCCTGTATGAAAATTTAAAACCGCATAATGTGAACGGTGTGTTTGGAATGACCATTTATTAAATAGACTTGAGTTTTGTTGTTCTTGACATAATAGCTTATTGACATTTACCATACAACCATGCCCAGTTTGTATTAAATTGTTTTATTTGTAAAAATGATTTGAATATGAAATGAAAATTGTGAATTAGACATGACAGTTTGTAAAACAAAAAGTGAAATTAGAGAAGAGTCATTATCTTGAATAGACTATGAATGAAGCTGGGCAGAAGTGAGTGGCTATCATATAATCTGATAACGTTTAAACTTTAAATGAGGAGAGATGAAAGATTTGTTTCGCATGCGTTCTGAGGGTTTTTGATTTGCCACATGCAGGTGTTTAGTCTGTGTGCACGTTACATCATGCTTTATTGTTTTAGTCTCAGTGTGTTGGATCGACACATACTTGTTACTCGGGTGGACAGACATGGCATGTTGAGGAACCAGTTCAGTATTCTCACAGGTGTGGTGTTGTGACGCTGAGCGCTGTCATTCCAGCTCTGACATGTTCATCACCACAAAAAACAATGTTCAATTTTTGGCAACAAAAGCTTCTAGGCTATTATCTAAGACAGCTCACTTAAATTAAGTGACACTTATCTTTGATGAACTGTTTGTGTTTAATTTACAATAGTGGGTGTTTTTAAAGGCACGGCACGGTTTGCCCAAAATTTTTAATTCAGTTATTTTATGTGTCATTCCGTAATCATGTTGTTATTTGTTTCTGCGGAACACTAGGGGGAAAATTTCAGAAGAATTGTTACGTAATAGCAACATTCCAATTTGGAATGTCATGAAGGCGAGCGCATTTTTTGGTACAAACGGTTGCCTTGCGAACATCATAGGCGTGCGTTATGCCATTGCCTTGATCGACTGTTTGCGGTTCATTTTTGCTCTTAGTTTAGTGATAGTGAAATGCTTCATTTGGCTAAGGTGTGTTCAGCTCGGCCATTAAGTCCGGCTCAATAACCTCTGGCATTTTAAAGGACTGTGACAGATCATTGCTGTATCACGTCACATCCAAATTAGATATTATTTAAGCCTCATTGATAAGACTGCTTTGAATATGGAGGGGGAGGGTTTGATGCTTCTGCTAATAATCTCCGTCATTGTTACCTCAGTTAAAGTGGAAGCGTTGTCAGACGCTGAGCTGTGGGCTAAGATTAAACAAAGCAGGCCAATGCTGTGTGACGGTTACCATGCCACACCCTCTCTGCCATAGCAACCATACACAGGCTCTGATCAAATAAGGCTTATTTACTCTCTGTGGTCTATAATCACTTGTTTACTGGTTTTACTTGTGCTGTCTGTGTGTGTGTGTGTCTGTGAGGATCTGTTTGCCCTGCTGCATGTGTTTATCCATGTCCACTGTCAGGCATTTGCCGGAAGGGTACTGGGTTCCTAATTTTAGAATGGAAAGGTCACACTTTGACACCAGATGAACTGCAGTGGTGATATGATTCCCAGCTCTTCCATTTTTAGCCTCTCCTGGTGTAACTTTACATTTTTTAGGATTGCATGTTTGTGTTTACAACAGGAACTATTTTGTTCCTGCTGTTGCGGGTACCTGCTGAACATACGATTTGCATGCACTAGCTGTAAGCTAACCCTGATGAGTATAAGTTTGTAAGGGCCTTGTTTTTTAGCATCCTAATTTTGATCCATGATAAAACATTATATGTGTCACTTTACTGTTCTCTATACTAAATCTTAAAGGCATCCCTCAATTATTTTTCATGTGTTTAAACATCTATCACACATATACTGAAATAAACATCTAATCATGGCCTTTGTTATCCTTGAAGTGGATTATGATATAATGTATTGTGGATTTGTAATTGTTTGTGTAACGGTAATGACTTTTTATTGTTTGAAGAAAAAGATGTGTAAGACTTTGCCATGCTAACACAAGTACTAAGCTAGCTGTCAATCAACACAAACGCAGATACAGTTTGGTAAATTATCTATAATTATTGTTAAAAAAATCATCCTAGGAGACCGGTGAGTTTATCTAATAAGAAAAATGACTAATACAGATGGCACTAAACTTAGTTTGTGTTCCACATCAGAGTTCTCAG
Organism: Botia almorhae; assembly: GCA_036877575.1. NCBI lineage: Eukaryota > Metazoa > Chordata > Actinopteri > Cypriniformes > Botiidae > Botia > Botia almorhae. The sequence continues at coordinate 55,580 of JAZGTJ010000305.1, forward strand.
ATGTCTCACGCTAACCTGAGAGGTTTACAGCACTTGTGGAGTCTGAAGCCAAACGTCCACAGTCACACTGAAGGCAACGTGAGGAGATATCACAGTCTATTGCTAGCAGGCTTGAGATAAGCAGAGCCTCCATTTATGATTACTCATCAGTCCATGAAAAGCAAACGTCTCTGAGCGAGAAGCAACTTCAGGCTATCTGCCCACTGGCTCCTTCCTCCTCTACCCTGACAGCTGCTCAGTCTCATGGTCTGTTTTTCACTATCCGTAAAATGGTCGGCATCAGATCATCTTGCTATTTCACCACAAAAACAACACCGATTTGGCCTTGTACACTGTATAACTATCTACTATCTGTTAATGACAGATGTCTCCAACGTGGCCCACAGACCTGCATAGTTTAGCTCCAACCCAACTGAAGCACTAATTTACATGGATTGGAGACCCCTGGTTTAGCAACCAGGACCCCTGCTTATATTCAAAACCATAAATTTTGTTCAGTTGCTGTCTGTACTTAATTAAAATAAATTTATTTAGCACACAAAGCACATGTTTTTCAGTGTAGAGATTTACATAACCGGTTTACCCAGTTGCTGGAGGCAGATTTATTAATACCCTGTAAGTATAGGATGTGTTGAACATCCTTTTATGAAAGATTGTTCTTAGACATTTGACTGACACATTGACGTCAGAAGACAAGTCATATCTCAGCATAATGACAGTTATCACCATTGAAGCACAGTTCAGAAGGTTCCATGCCTCATCGTCATGGCGACAGTGAATTGTAGCGTGAGTGCCCGTGTGTGAACTTTGTGCTGTAGTCTGTGTTTTATTGTGTCTCCCAGTGGCCATATTGTCGTGTTACTAGAGATTGCGTAACGTTAATGATACTGAATTGTATCTCTTTCTACATTCCAGAAATTCATAGAGTTATTCATTTGAACTCATAAACCTCACCCTTTGATTTTAGATTTACCATTAGTGGTTTTTCAACAGTTATTTCAGTTGTTTTGAGTCATTTCAGGTTTCACTCTAATGCCAAACAGATTCACAGTTGAACCATTTTTCGCCTGCGTTTGTACATAGAATTGTTTTGCCTGAAGTTTTAAACTTGATCCTTTAAACTGTACAAAGAAATTTATTAAAGACATTTGGAGTGAAAAATTGCTGTTCTGAATATTGTATTCCCGCTTTGAATATATATTATATTCCCCATTGGTTTATGTTTAAAGTATTACAGTATTACATTTTCTTTAGGAAGAATAGTGAATATAGAGGATGAATATGGGGTTTGATCAACGGCGTGTGGCACCGGATGGCATCAGTGGTCTATAACAGAGACACTGTGAATCGTTCAATTGTGAAGGATGTGACTGTGGAGATCAGCCTGCCAATAGTAGCTCTTCCATCATAAAACAATCTACAGCAAATGCTGCCACACAAGCTGCATTTGTGCCCCGCTTGCTCCTCAGGGCACTGAAGATTGTTCCCTTCGAGAGTTTAATTGTGGATTGTAGCTGGTGAGTTGGATAAGAATGTAACAACCCTTTTGGGAGGCACTGAATCTATTACAGCTGGTGCCTTAATTATTGAATGCTTTACAGAGTTGTGTTGTTGTTAACTGAGAGTTAAGAGTTAAGAGTTAAGTTTTTTTTTACTTTTGATAAAGGATGATTAATGCCAACTAATGTAACTCATTAGTAGAATTCGTTTTGGAAACCACAGGAACATTCTTTACCAGCTGAATGTCACTGAACAGGGCTGTAAGGTTCTAATATCTCAGCTATGCACGCACACCTACTCGAATTAAGTTCTGTCAATAAAGGGTGTTGATGTTTCATAAACCTGCCCATCTATTGTCAGCGTGTCATTTTATTGCATTGCCCGAGAGGGATTGGCAAGCCTTTACTGGCCTTTTGTGGACTTAGATTATTTAGATATTGAGGATGAATGTTTAACACGAAAATTCCAGAAATTTGCAGGATATTGTGTAACTGAGGATTGGACATTCTCCATCCATGTGTAAGTGTGTGTGTTTACCATTGTGGAGACCAAATGTCCTCACAAGGATGGTAAAAGTCATCAGCCCCCACAATAAAAATGGATTTTAAAACATAATAAATGATTCTTTTGTGAAAATGTAAAAATGCAAAAAGGTTTCTGTGAGGGTTAGGTTTAAGTGTTGGGTGAGGGTTATGGGATAGAATATATAGTTTATACAGTATAAAACGTATTATATCTATGAAAAGTCCTCCAATAGCATAGAAACCTAATATGTGTGTGTGTATGTGTGTGTGTGTGTGTGTGATCTACATTATTATAGTAGGCTTACTTTAAATTCACAGTATCTACATGGGTCGAGGTTGTGGGTGTACAATAAGTCTGTGGTTTAGATGTTTCATCACTTTGTAGATGACAGATGGGAAACAGCAAAGTACCATTTAGAAAGTTCCATTCTAATTATAAATAAACCAACACGGTAATTGCGTACAGAAATTGTTTTGTTTCTAGAGAGAGAGAGACATCCAATATATCAGTGTGACTTTCCCATGGAGTACAGTATGATTTTATGACACTGATCTGCTCAGGCAATATCTTTAGGGCCTAAAACTGCCAGATGAATGGAGTGTTTTTGAAATGTTACTTGGTTTGCGAGTTGATTGCACATAAATATTAAGGTATGCAGCTGGTTGGTTTCACCTTTTGTGAGAGTGTAACCATGCAAACGTTCTCACAAACGGCCAGTAGCACAAACAAACGTTTTTTTGCCTTGGGAAAAACACGCGTGATTATAAGCAGCTTGACACAGTCTTTGACACAGTACTTGTTTAGACACATAAGTTCAAAGCTTTAAAGCCTAAACAGAGACCCTGTTTAAAGGCATTTTAGTAGCGATTATATCTGACAGTGTTTTGAGTAGGAAAATGAGCCGCTGGAATTCGAAATTGGAATGTTCCAACCACAATTCCCTTGTAAAATGATGGAAAATTAAAAGGGCCGATGATGTTATGGCCGTTAAAAACGAAAACATTTCTTTTTCAGCATAGTTCATTGTTACTGTAATCAGATTGAATACTAGATATATCAGATATATGATATGCTATGTTTTTTTAACAATTTGTAGATAAATGAATGTCATACATTCATGTGAGTGACCAGCTGATCTCATGAACCCAAAATATAACTAAGATTTACAGAATAAATTGGTCCCCATCCATCTTTTCTCGCCCCAACAAAGAGTCTTTTGGCTTTTGAGAGGCTCATAAATTAGTGTAGGATTAAGTAACCCGTGTTTGAGGCAGAATGTTCCTTAAGTTTCCTTTCCAGTGTCTTTGTGAATGTGGACTTTGTTTCAACGGCAGACAGAGTGTTTCTTTACTGGAGCAATAAATTGTTACTCCTTTAAATAAATCGAACGCCTTTGTTTAATTCAGCTGGTTGCACATGCTATGCAGTTTCACCTGTACCGCATGCTTGTGCTGTCATGGGTTGAACTCTGCTTCTGTCTGTCGTAAATCTTGCATCAGGGCTGTCTCAGTTAAACTGTGTATTCGCTCTCATGTGTTAGTGTTAGTACTTGTGGGAACGTGACCCAGGGTAAAGTTAGGTGCTACCAACTGCACCGGGGTCAGTGGAACACTTCAGTTATCACACACGGATAACTGGGACTGGGGCACATGGACTGGGGCACATGCTGGTTTTCCTGTCGTATCACATACAACTTTAGGGTAACTGGACTCATGCAGATAAATATTTTGTGCTGGAGTAACTGAACATTTCTGCATGGCCCTTAAATACTGTAACGTCAAAGCATAGAATTATGTTGTGATGATGTAAGAGAAGGCTATATTGATTAGTTCTGGTTATCATCATAACTGAAATTGCATTTTATGTTCAGTTGTACGGTTGGTTGTTTGTTGTGAGCTTCACAACCGAAATTAGGATGTAAAAACCCTGCAGTTCGAAATTCCATTGATGTTTCGTAGGAAAGAATGTGGTATTTTTATAGTGGCCCTGTTTGGTCCTAACCTTAGATGACAGTACTCATAAAAAACAATGAGGAAGGTCATATAAACATGTAACATACCAACTTACTGTGCCTTAAGACATTTTTTACAGTTATGTTGGTTGCATGTTTGAAATAGATGTGTTGTCAATTCAGAGTTCCAAACAACAAGGCTAGCATGGAACTAGCATCTTCAGTCGGGGTTGTTTGGTTGTTGTGGATCAGACCTTTTAAATCTGTTGTTCAGAGTCAGCTGATGCTGCAGACTGATCCAGCAGGTCAGGCTCTCTCACGGGACAGGGTTCTGTCTCCCTGGTCGTGTGGGGTGGAGATTGACTGAATGATTGTCAGTGTATTTGAGCAAACATGTGGTTGCAGTTTGCATCCTTTTGTAGCCAGGGCTGATGGGATTGTGCTCTCACTTTCTAGCTCATTCACCGGAGGAACACAGAGAACCAAAACATGCTCGCTATTCTTTTATTGTCTTTTTCCCAGGCGTTGTGTTGTTAATCACACACCTCTTCTTCCCTACAGGCGCCAGGAGAGCAGCAGGAGACTAAAAAATGTAAGTGCTAATGCTTCATTATTTGTGTGGACATTTATCACCTAATTTGCTCATTTAACAATATGCTGCGAGCTTTAGGAATATTGCTTCATTAATGTGGTGTTGAATAAAAAACGTGTTTTTACACCTTCCACATTGTGGTTTGTGGTGGTCTGTTTATTTTTTGGAGTAGCTTGTAGTAGCATTTCAGATAAGAAGCACTTTGAGACTCTCTGTATTGACTTTGAAAACACTTTCTGAGTTCTGCAACTTCTCTAGAGAACAAATACATACTAGATCGGAATCTTACAATGTAATTCATCTAGTTCCTGTTGCCTCATATATGCGAGCAGTGACGTTGATTTTGTATCATTGTCATAATATGTTTTAATAAAATGGCATCACAGGTTCTGATCACCTTATATTGGCTGGGCAGAAAAGCACGTGCTGATTCTTTTTATAATGGACCTTACCTAAAACTAAAAGCTTTCGAGGGATTACTTGGCACAACACTATATAAGGTAAAATATGTGTCTTGTATTTCTGTACTCTTTGCTATTATATTGAAGTGCTTTACTGTTGATTCCCAAGACAGGCTGTTGTTATAAATCTAATTTTATATCCATTCTGTTATTTAAAGTATCTTACTAGGAATGTGGCTTTCTGGTCTCATCTTTTAACACAAGCAAATATTAAAGAACAGAATCAGCCAATAGAAAATACTCTGCCTGCTTGCTTTGATCCTTTATACGTATTAAAAAACACACACTTTCTTTGAATGCTGTTTCACAATGCTCATTCTGTTCTTATTTACACTTTACAATTGCACGATTAGCCTTCCTTTTCGTTGCTAATTCCTGCCATTTAACTGCTTTCGATTTTTTCAACGCATGTCTTTGTGTTAAGAACACACCCATAACAAAACATATTTCTAACCACTTACATGTTCGATTACAATGGTGTGACTTACAGTGGAATTGACGGCAGAAAGACACTCTGAGTACTTCTCAAGTCTGTATGCTGATGCTGTGTTATTTGTGTCTTACTTTTGTGTGTGCGCGTGTGTATTTTGTGTGTGTGTCTCCATCACACTCACACCCTTGTTCTCCACAGGCACTAGAGGATTACACATCACTGCAGAGCAACGCGCGAAACGCCTCTTGTAGTGATAGCTGGTACTCAAAGAAGGAAGAGCTCCTAGCGTTACGGGCCAGGCACAAGAGAGAAGACTCGCTGGACAGTCTCGACTCGCTGGGCTCCAGAACTCATAGCATATCCTCAGACACTACACTCAAAGGAAGCAGTGAGGGTAAGACACTTAGTTTCAGTGAAACTCTTCAGTTAAGTTTCTTTAATCTTCTATTTTGACTTCACAGAAATAAGTTGCGTCAGTGCTCCGCTGACTTTATACAGTCATTAAAAATGTGCCAGTGACCAGGTTTAAAGATTTGACCACAGAAGACAAATCACTTTAACTTAAATGTAGTTTAGTTTCAGTCAATATTTTGTTTTACGTTGCACTGTCTGATATGGTTGTATGTTTTTTTTGGCTTTATATCTGTGCTGGCACCTAGCGGTGTGGATGTAGCCCCACGCAAAAATACATTTTTGCAGTCAGCCATTATTAGTGTAGGTAAATACTAACATGTCAGCCTCCATAAGGTGACCCACAGCATATAAAAAATTGCTTTTATGTGGCTACTGATATGTTTCTTATATCATTTTAAACACATTTTTCAAAACTACTTCAATACGGTATATGGAAATCTTTTTAAATATAAAAAATAAGTGCACCTTTAACTATTGCTGCTCAAAACAAATGCGTGGTGCCCTCTGGTGGTGTGTAAATTATACTCTTTACATCTCTGTAAACAAAATAAAGGAGAAACCTCAGTCTGTCATGACCTGTTTTTGGATGGTGGGCAGCTAAGGTGTTGTGAGATACTGTGCACACTCCCGTCCTGTCATAATCTTCCACATGGCTCTGTTTTATTGACATTAGCATCTTTCTGCTCCAGTCATGGTCCCAGGAGCTCAATCTCAGCTCATGAGGAAGGTGCTGATGTCATTAGTTGCTGAAGTAATTAGTCTTCTGGACTTTCTCTTTGTTCACCCCAGTGAGACATTTTTCTATTTCCCCACTGACCTGCCAATGAGTCAGTCAGTGTTCACACTGCTATGTTTACCACAGAGAGGTATGTGTGTGTGTGTCCCAACCGTCCCCACCACGACAGTAAAACCTCAATGAACCTACATTGTTGGGTGCAGCTAAGGGAAAACATACTAACATTTACTAAACATACTAAACAATCTTTGGATGAAACTTAAATACAAGTAGTTTCTGTTTCTTTTTGGTAAAACTGGTGGACCGAGAAAGTCTTGCTAGTTAAGAAGCATCAGAATCCTCTGCTGTAACCAGCATCCAAACCACAACATACATGCTGCTGCTAACTGGTAATTCTGGTATTTTAAACCAGTTTGTTTGTGTGTGTGTGTTCCTGGTGTTCACTACATTATGGGGATCAAATATCCCCACAAGTGTAGTAAAACCAGTAAATTTGACATTTTTAGGTCCCCATGAGGTAACAAACTTATAAATCATACAGAATGGTCTTTTTTGAAAATCTAAAATAGCTGAAAGTTTGCTGTGATGCTTAGGTTTAGGGTTAAGGTTAGTGTAGCGGGTGGAATGTTTGTGTTAGTTAAAGGAATGTCCCCATAAATCATGAAAACCCAACATATATACACGTGTGTGTGTGTGTGCGTGTATGTGTGCGCATATAATCTTTTAATCCTTGTTCTTTGTTCTATATTTCTCCAGGTTGTGGAAGTGACCCTGAAGCAGATCTGAGCTTCATGATGTCAGACAGTAAAGAATATCGGCGCTCACTGGTCGTTACTCCTAAGACCCCCACTCAGTTCAACCAGTTCCTGCCGAGCAAGGATAAGCAGTCCGGCTATGTTCCAGCACCACTGCGTAAGAAACGTGCTGAGCGAAATGACGACAACAGACAGAGCTGGGGCGCTCCTCTGTACACAGACGAGGACGGCAATTTTACTAGGTAATGCATGTCGATTAAGGGCAAGTACTGAGTTGAGATGTTACCGAGATTCTAGGAGTTGAATTGTTCTAAGGATCTCATTGGATGGTACATTGAGCTTTTCTGGTTAAAGGTGACCATCTGATCAAAGGCAAGTTTACACCTGGTATTAACATCCATCACAGATGATCTGATCACAAATGTTTAGGAAAGAGAAATCACTGCTTGTAACTCAATTTCAGGTTGTAAAAACATTTCCCAAACATGTCCATTAAGTAACAAAAAGCCAAAATGTCACATTTTTTAGACATTGTGCTTGGTTAAACATTTTTAAAGCTTTCAGCTAAAGCTCTTTTTCATGCTTACGTTTATAGAATGTAATTACACATAGCAATGGCATATAAAATTACTGTAAGAATATTTTTGATAACTTTAAGAGAACTTCTAGAGAAAGTTAGCCAGTATTCTGAGAACATTCCTTGTACCCTGGAAACATGCATCTTAAATGCATCTCCTGTGACAACTTGTGGATTTTGACCTCTGATTTTGAGACTACATTTCTCTCTTACTATGCTAGCGCATGCTGATGCAGTGCAAAAAAAGTAAATAAGAAAAGTTTCTTGCACAACGTTGCCTCTGAATATTCCATATTTGAATCAGAAAGCAAATGCAGTATTTTGAACAGAATGCTCATTATTTTGGTCAAGTGGCTGTTTGAACTGAGCCTGTGCATGCATTTTATGTCATTGCATGTTGACGTTAGGCAGTATCGCGCATGTAAATGTTACAATTCTTTAATCTTACGGTAATTTTTATGTTTACATAACTGTTCACATAACTGCACAATGGTTGATTGACAGGTGAGTAGGAGGTCATTTAATGTTGTCCAGGATGCATCTTGATGGATTAGCACTTACACAAAAAAACAGTGTGCTAAACCTCTGTCCATTCTATTGAAAATCATTCCCCATTTACACCCATATTAGCAACTTTGTGACTGGATTGCTGAAACATGTTAATACCAGGTGTAAATGGGGTCAGAGATAGGCCTTGTTTTATAAGAGTTAAGTGGCTGTTTGTTTGGTCTGTTTCACTTTTGTTTATTATTACATTCCTTATTTGTTGGATGAGCTGTTTTGGTAGCTATGCAAAGTTCTCTCCAAAATTTTGCTTACTTCCACTATGTGTTGACTTTGTGCTCCTGTGACCACCATTGGTGGTCCCTCCCAGTCACGAGAGAGCAGGTTCAGACCCCTCCTCTGTCACCCGCTCTCGGGGTTATGAGTACGAGAGCACTGATTCAGATGCAGATCGACCAGACCCCGACCTGGTTCTAGATGACCTCGCTAGCCGTAGATTTCACAGCCCCTCCCCTGTCCTGCCAACCAACTTTGCCATACCCATGAACACGCTGGAGGCATCCGCTGTGCCACGTACCAAGCGGTCACACGTGACTGTCACTAACGTGCCCCGGAAAACACTGACCCATCTCAGGTCAGAAAACGGTATCTTTGACGCTTCGGTTCGGCATACTGTCAGTATTAACATTAGATCATTCTGCGCATCCTGATTGGTTTGTTTTTGCTGTGATGTCATTGTTTTTGCTTGATTTTCAGTTTAAAGCGTGGGCTTTAAAATAATACATTTCTGTGTGGTTATTTTTTTTGGTTTGCTGTTTTTGTTAGCCATGGATGGTTTGATGTGCTTTGATCATTAGCCGTATGTAACAAAAATGGCTGTTTTTTGAGCAGCAGTCAGTCCCAGCCTCTTCAGAGGACTTACAGAAGGCCTGAATCTGCTGAGCTCTACATTTACGACGACTCTGAGGAGGAGGAAGAGGAGTTTGGCTATGCCGACCCTGTTCACGATGACCTTTATTCCCGTAAAGTAGGCTCGGTTCCCAAATCCTCCGCCACCGTGACTTTTGATAAGTTTCTGCCCAAGTTCTGGACACCTGAGGAGGATGCGCATGTGAAGAAGATCAAACTGGGTTCCCAGCGCCGACCTTGGTATAGAAAGATTCAAGGATTCAGGTCTGTTCGGTACTAAGGCCATAAAAAGACATGCATGATAAATCAGTCAAGCAGTAAAGGTGGGAATCATAAAGGAATATAACGATTCAAGTTCTGTTTTTCAGATTATAATCTCATGTCTAACCTTAGTAACTAATCAATGTATACATTTTATACATTATATACAATGCATTTAAATGCACACAGTTATTGGGAAAATACAGTTTACCCATTGTTATTGTATCTGGCCATTTTGCTAGTTGCCTTGATGTATCTGATGTTTATATACCATATTTTATTATGGTATTTCTTCTGCATGAGCGAGAAAATGCAGACTTTTTAAATCCGTTATGGATCCAAATATCATAAATACTATTTCGCCATAAATACTGTAGTACAGTTTTCAATTCACAAAGCAATCAACCAGTCTGGTGGTCAGTCAGTATACGGTTCCTTTTTTGCTTCTGCACTTTATTGCTAATGCTTCGCTGTTATCTCTGTTTCTTCCCTCTGGTGATGGTTGCTAACTTCTCTCCTGTCTTTTCTGTGCTTTCTCACTTCACATTTTCCAGCCGCACGAAGTCAGGCTCCTCCTCAGAAGACTCAGACGTTGACATCAGTCCCTGGCTCTCTGTTCCTTCTTTCTCTCGCACTCAGTCTGAGCCCCCTCCCTCTCACCCGCATTCACCTGATGGCCACGCCCACTCCAGCCCCACCACCACTGCCAGGTCCTTATCACAGCCCCATATGCAGTAGGACTGGACATCTACCCAGTACCCACCCTTCCCCTCATGTTCTAATAAACGTATCAACTGTTGCTTACTAACAAGTAGTGTTTTTTTGTTCAAAATCACCATTATAAATGTTGATAACACAAGTGCACTTGAATCCTGAGGAAAAAGTGACTAGCTTTATACTCGGTTCAATTTTTATAAAAACATTTTGTTAATTCTGCCCATGAATAGTTCACAGAAATATGACAATTTTGTCATTATTTACCTACATTTCATCCTATTCACATTTACCCTGTCTCCTGTAATTTGTTCTGTAAAACACAAAAGTAGATTGTTGTAGAATCTCCACATAGCTGTTTCCCATATAATTTCATAGTTCATAATGACCATTTTCTGATGCTCTGGAATACAGTAGCAAAATTTAGGTCTTTTTACTTAGTCTATTTACTGGTAAAGATGAAGACCATTGGAAGTGGACATTGAATCATTCGAGTTGAATTGGAGGTGTTTATCAGCAAACAAATCTTTCCTTTAACTATTTTTATAAACCAGTGCTTTAAATGAGCCAGTTGATTTGTTCACAAAATTCAACTCACTGACTCAATAATCTGGTCACAGTGGTTCTCAAGCTTATTTTTTGTGGTGAACGCTTCTTTAAAGCCACTTTGTGGCAGAGTGTTTACACTGCTTTTTTTCCAAAATACAAATTAAATCAGGTCTATGTGATGCTGTTACTTGTATTTCACAATGTGAATTGCATTCCCCTTCTGTGCTCCTAACTTGCTTACAGATCTCAAATACTTGCATTCCTCTTCTTTCTCTCTGCATGTTCTGAAATCTTTCTTTACACTTTTCTTCTTTCATTCATCTGCAGTTTTGAAACACAACCACCCTTTGTTGCTCTGCAGAGTTCTGGGCTGCCTAAGTTAGAGGCCCCTGATTTGTGGCCCAGGCCGGATCCCACCTCTGGCCCCAGACTCATAAAATGTGAAAAGCGTCCCCTCCGTGGGCGTGAACACCCCAATGACCCGTACAACGTTTCTGCAGACATTCTGCCTGACTTAGAAAATGACGATATGTTTACACGCCGTACCAAAACGTTTCACTCCAGCGATGACCTGGCCAAGTTGAAATACGGTCATTTCCTGGTCCCCCGTCGTAGACTGGAGACCGATGTGACTGTGGTAACTCGGCCTCGCAGTGAGGAAGAAACTGTTTACCCTGACATAGAAAAAGATGATGTGGTTTTTCGAAGGGTTCAGCAGCAAACCAAACAACGACCTCTCTCTGGGGCCCCTGACGACTTCCACCCTGTGCCTATTCCAGAGCCATGGACTTTGCCACCAAAACTGCAGGCCAAGCTAATGTGCCCCCCATGTGAACCCAGACAATGGCTACCCAAGCCAGAGACTAAACAGGAAGTTGGGCAGCACTTGAAAACAGATGATATGCTTCTCAGGAAGCTAACAACATTAAATACCCAAGGAATGGGAAATCTTACTGGTGCAAATCAAAGAGGTCCCAGTGTTCCCTTCTCCTGCAGTGAGGGAGACCTGCAGAAATGGCAAGCCATCAGAGAGGCCAGCCGTGTGAGATACAGGAAGAGGCTGATGGTGGAGAGGTTAGGTTTCCGAGCCTGCAGAAATGCCTGTGTCTGATTGTCATGATCTCAGCTGCTGTGTACTTTTCTCATTCTCGTGTTAACTATGACCTTACACTGTCAGTGGCAAATGTTTGCTGGATTCTGACATGGGTTTGCCTTTGATTGCATGAGATGTGTTACTTGATGCATCATTGTAATGGGTAGATATTTGTTTCTTTTTTTAGTGATGTATAATTTTAAATGTTAAAACACTACAATAATAAAGCATTATTACTGTTTAACAGTTTAATAATGATTTATAAACCTCGCCTTTTACAGCAACACCAAAGAACTTGAGTTTTCAATACACTTACAAGAGTTTGGTTTGTTTTGCAGAGAGACTGACCAGTTTGTGTATTGCATTTTTCTTGTGTTTAATAAAAGCGTTGTGGTGATGGAACGCATTTAACACGGATACATCAAGTACAGATTCTTGTCCAGTGGTTTGTCCTTTATTAAGTTAAAGGTTTCTAACAGTTTTTATAAGGTGTGAGTCTATTCAGCTAAGCTGTGGTGGAATGTTAAAACCTGAGCAATGTCTATAAATAATCCAGTCAGACGCATTCAGTCTTTACGAGGTAGCTCACAATCCACTCCAGCTCCAAATTCCCCACACCCTTGTGATCCTGTGAAAGCTGGAACTTACACTTACGTTTCCATGGAAACACCCAAACACACTTACTGTAGCACATGAATCCCGAGGAAAACATTCCGTTTGATAAGCGTCCGTGTAACTCTGTGGCATTATAAAGATTATCGGGGAATTTTTGAAGTTTCCAATGATGTCATTCCACCTTGCACACTGTTGACAGCCAATATTATGTTCACAAACGTTAAATGCCAGACAGCCAGGTGCAAATCTATGGGTATAATCAAATCCCTTGTCAAGAACAGAGAATGAAGCTGGAGGCACGCATGTGTACTGAACAACACATAACCATCTTGCACTCGGTCATATCAGGAGCTGCACTGGCATGTCTAAGCTCTTGATAGCAAACGTGTGTTAGTTTGTTGGTCAATCAACAAAACTTCATCAATCATCACATCAATATATAACTGTTGCTGTGTGGTTCTCTTTGGTTCCACAGACTGCTCCAGGACACCTGTAGTACTGATGGGTGAGTTATGGACTTTTACAGGAATGGCACATTTTTGCTCTGTTGTGTGGTCACGCCTGCCGCCCCTTGTTTTGTTTTGCTCTCCGCTACATTAACACTGAGACTCACAATGCTTTGGGCCCCACTGGCTGCTGGCCAAATCTCACACTACAAAACTGTTGAAACAACTGATAACATACACTACTGGCTAATTCAGTCCAAATCTGTGCTAAAGTGTGTTTTCTTTGGATTTAGATCATAAGGTATTTCTGTAGCACAGTTACAGAGACCGTAGTCAGTGTAAAGCCTCATTTAATTTAGCATGAAGGAATTTTGCATTGCTTCAAGAAACAGATTTTGCATTCTGTATTTTCATTGTTGTGTCAGCTAAACAACCAGCAGAAAGCTGCACTACAGTACATCCCATTGAACTTTTAGGAATATTCTTATTGACGCGTTTTAATTTCAAAATTAAATATGGCTGCATCCTGATTACGGTCTATTGTGTACTCACAGGTATGTCACCTGAGCGGTTGATTTCTTAGTGTTTTTTAACCCATGGAGTTCTGATTATTTTTCACATACTGTAAGACAACTAATTGTGGCTTTATATTCAGACATAAATGCTGGTGCACTAACCCTCTAACATTTTGTCTTGTGCATTTTCACTGGCTTGAGCTGTAACACAAGGCTGCAATCATTAACCCCTTTTCGTCCTTATGGGTGGCAAATTTTTCATGGAGGTTTATCTGACAAATAACATTTTTTTGAAACATCTGTTCTTAGGAGCACATCACTGAGTGACATCACTGAGCAGATGAACTTGAGCAACATAAGCAAGGAGCTGCGCTATGAAGAGCTGAGGAAGATGCGTGAAAACATCAAGGAGAGCGAGGATAAGTGGCAGGATGTGAGTGTCAGATCACATGGTTTCCTTATTGATGATGTTTGTGGCACTGTTTTCATACAAGATTTTAAGACAGTGCTATACGCCACAGGTTTGTTCTAAAACAAATCATAAGATTATTTATAATATATCATTTTATTTAGTTTTAGTTTTGTTTAGTTTTAATTTAGTTTTATTTATTTTGTGATGATGAAGTGAATTAACCCTGTTAACTGCTTTTATGCATAAATTTGGTCAAATGATTGTCTACTTGCACAAGTAACACATAAGCAATGCTAAACGTTTATGTCTTTATTTTGTAAACATTTACAGTGAAGGGTGTAAAGGATCTGTACCTCTATACGAAACAATATGAAACTATATGAAAGTTTCATTCATATTTTTTAAATGGATGCTTCAAACTGGTTTCAAGTTTTTAAAAAAAATGAGAACCAAACATGATTGCCTAATAAAACAATAAGCTCAGAATGTTTTCCGGCCACACAATTATATCAATTATATCACACAATTATATAAGTGTGAACTGGATGGACTGAGCCTCAGTACAGCATTTGGGTCACTTACGGCCCCTAATTCACCAGGGGATAGTCTGGTTGAGGCGACTGTACAAAATAGGACACTGGTAAAATCTAGTCCTCCCTCAGTTCTGTCTCCACCTTTCCGCCGCACTGTCCCTCCTACCTTATGAATAAGCACCTGTGCTCCAGTTATGGAGGCTGAGCGTCTTTCTCCTCACCCCTGCAGGATCTCACGAGGTGGAAAAACAAGCGCAGGAGTGTGAACTCAGACATAATGAAGAAGAAAGAGGAGAGAGAGCAGATTGAGCAGATCACTTCAACCAGCAGCCCCAGGAAAGCAAAGACCTTCAGTGAAATGCAGGATGAGAGGTGACTATACCTTCCTTCTATTTATCTTCCTGTCTACCTTCTATTTTAAGTGTAGTTTGTGTTTATTTTTGAATGTTTCCTTTTTTAATGTGGAATTAAAAGTGACTAAACTACAGTGAACTATAATGAAATAGAACTAAAATACTTTAAATTCTATTGCACGCATTTCATTGCATGCTGTTAGAATGGAGAGTGCAGTCTGTGCTGCTTTCTCTGATCAGGTCTCAATTCAGTGTGAAAGTGTAATCTAATCGCGCCTTTTGTCCTGCCCCTCTCGCTGTCTACCTCTTTCAGAGACAGCCGAGATCAAGGCGGCTACAGGAGCAGCTTTAATTCCATTAGTGATGATGTCTTTGTTGAACCTGTACCAAGAAGCAGAACTCTGCCACCACGTAGCCACACCATTGACACAGCTTATACCCCTAAAGACAAACCTTCAGTACCCTCTGTACCAGCTCTGAGGGTAGAGGAACATGTCGCTGGCACCCTGGCCCCAGACCAGACCGATTTTTCAGCTAAACGTGATCGTTTCAGCCCAGAGATACCACGCAATGGGGCAACCAAAGTTCAAGACAGCCAAACAGCTACCCGAAGCCTTCTGGATGATCCAGTACCAGCTATCTCCAGCAGAACCAGCTTGGTTAAGCCCACCAGCATTAATAAACCCAGCACTACCAGCACTGTTCTCAACAGCTCTCAGAAGACGATCAGCAGCACTAAGCCGGTTGAGACCTCCAGCAGCACCATTAGCTCTTTGTATAAGCCCAGTTCAATGGAGACAAAGCAGCCCGGGCTAGATCAAGTTTCTGCCTCCCTCCCCAGGAGCTACCAGAGATCAGATGGCACCAGGCTCACCTCCGTAGTCACGCCCAGGCCTTTCGGCACACAGGCCAGTCGTGTCACTTCCCTTCCCAGAGCATTTATGGTAGGTGGCTGTGTTTAGTCTCATCCATCATGACACGATGCCATTTTTATGTTTTAAATCCAATAAAACTGAATTTGACTATTATTCTTCCTGTTACAGTATGTGACCAATTTACAGTAAAGTACCGATCTGTTTACAGCTTAGATGAATTACTGTATAACTGGGTTACATCGCAGGAGTGAAGCTGCAATGCAGAAGTCATTAAGAGAGTGTACCTTGTCATTGTTAATCTGTTTAATTTGTTTATTCTTTAACACACATTTGTCCCATGGTGAATGATTGATCATGATCAGGCCTACATGAAATATGTGCCCTCAGAGTTTCCAACAGATTTTTCTCACAAATGAGTACAAATAATGCAACTATCATGTCAGGAGATTCTGTCTGGACCTAGCTATGATTTGTTTTGCATTTGATGCAGTTATTGCTTTGTAACGATAGATCTCAAGTAGTCAATGGCAGAGTTGTTCAAAAACGAATATATATCATTGGTTAGGTGGATGAGTCTCATAAGGGCGTGAATGGAGAGAAAGACCGCCTCAAGAAACCTACAGTTCCCAGCCGATATGCTCAGTTTATGACAGAAGAAGATATCTCCCAGGACAGCCCTGCTCACAGCAGTAATGAAGAAGAGGAAGAGGAGAGATCGGCAGCTCAAACCCCCTCTCCTGTCCCTCCAGTCAATAGGGTGTCACCCCTGACTAAAGCTTCTTCCCTGCTCAGCCCTCCCAATGAGGTAAGACAGGCGATGACTGTCCTGAACAGTAATCTGCCAGCTGTAGGGAGGTATTCCATCCACCACAATGTCTTAGTTTGCAAAGACTTCCATTGCGCACAATGGAACACAACCGATTTTCGTAATCACTCTAGAGAATTAGTCTTACGTAAAACACTTGTTGATGTCATAAGTCTTGTAATTGCGTCTTGCAGGGGGACTACAGTGACATGAGGATCAGCCTTAACCAGAAACCCAACAGCAGCCAGGACTTCGGCTTCCAGACTGACTGGGACTCCACAGGGGTCCGTGTGAAATCTGTAGTTCCAGGTAAAAGAAACTGTTTATATCCTCTAAAAGGAAGACATTATTTATGTTGAATCGCAACCAATCTGTGTCTGTGTCTCAGGATCTGATAATATATGTCAGGGTGTGCTGTCCAATCAAAATGAAGCATACAGGCCATTAACATCTGACGTAAAAATAATCTGAACAGCAAAGAAACACAGTTTCATATATTGTTTTGAGGTTAAAGCTTGGAACTCTCCCGTATCCTTATTTCTTGTAAAAGTAATCCTGATAGGAATATGTTTGTTGAATGTTCGGTAAATCTTCATCATTGCTTTGCTTCTGTATTTTTATTTTGATTGCGTGTGTGAGAAGGCAGCCCAGCGGAGCTCTGTCAGGTCAAGGTTGGAGACGAGATCCTTTCGGTGAACGGGCACAGGGTGGCAGACATGAGCTATAATGAGTGGAAGAAGAGTATAGTGGAGGCCCTGCAGCAGGGCAGTCTGCTCATGGACATCCGCAGACATGGCAAGAATAGTAAGTCTGCATCATCTCTCAGAGTGCTACTGTAACTGAGATAACTGTAGATTACTGTAACTTAAACCCCACAATACTTGAAAACATGTTCACAGGCATTGGATAAACTAACAAAGGTTCACCAACAGAAATAATAATACCAAACATGCACCTTTTTGCAGTTTAGCAGTACTAAGTGTAGCAGCTACTGTGTAGTTATTCTGGCTGGGGTTTAACTTTAAGTTCATTTATCAAAGATATAAATCTGGACACACACATGAGAATAAGCATAACGCTTCTGTGAGTAAACACTGTAGCAGACTTTTCATTTAAAATGACAGGGCCCCCTTAATAACCAGTTGCTCGTCCTCGCCCTGTAGTTAAAGATTTTGTAGTTGGAGTACACCTATGTCTGTCATTGTGATATCTGACTTTCTGGGTTCTGTTTTGCTGTGTCTTCTGTTATTCCATCTATAACATCTACAGTACCTTTCTCTTGCCCTGTAGCTGCATATAGTGTGTCTGTATGGCCTGTGTGTCTTTTCTATGCATTATTTTGCATTTCTCAGTTCCTAAAGTATGTGTGTCTTTAGAAGAACGATGTCATATTTTCAGTGGTCGCAAACAGGCTTTTGGTGGTAAACCTGGTGTGTGGATCTCATTCTGTTGACTGTTTGGCAGGGGAAGGTGGTCTGTCTGTCATCCCCACTAATTTAAAGCATTTTGTTTCAGCGTGTCTTAGTTTTCATAATTTGCTAATTGTGTGTTTTTGAAACGAATGATTTTGTTGACATGGCACAATCAGACTGGGGCAGAGACCAACCTTCCCTTCCATTTAAAAGCCATAAGACCATCAATCTGACCAGTCTGGATCCTCTAGGTTCCCCTGAGCCACACATCAGTGCCAACCTGGATTTCACATCCCGCCAAAGCACGGACACCATTGTGAAAACCGTGAACGTCAGCTCACAGCCTGCCAATGTGAGCAAACAATAATCATCCATTGAATTATGATACTTATACTTATTCAGCTGGTATTATTTTGCAATATATGGCATATTATGATGTTTCTTTCATAACAATAAAGCAATGTCCTACTTTTGTGTTGTGTGTTTCAGAATTATGGCTCGAATGGAATTAATGGAGGTTTCCGTGAGGAGTCGGGGAGTAATAAAGGTAATTTACTGTTTTCAGCTGGGAAACATTCTGTATAGGTTTGGTTTTCTGTGACAGGCTTTTATATGATGGTGTGAAATGCATGTTGTGCAGATCATTTGTGAAAAGCATTTGTGATTTTTCTGAACAGTTTGACGTTTAATAGCTTGACAAGAATGTTTGTTTTTTGAATAACTTTCAACAAGAGTCAAAGTCAAACGAGAGATGAGCTGTTCGGTCAGAATTACAATATTTTTACTTGCATTTCTGCAAGACAAGCATTGTGATACGACTGCACTGCTGAATCTACGTCCTCGAAGCTTCACCTTTTTTCCCCTTTTTACACATTAAACCTCTAACATTTTTATCTCCCATGTAGAATCTGAATCCATTTCTTTGAAAAACTTAAAAAGGAGATCAGAGTTTTTTGAACAAGGTAACAGAACAGCATCAGTTGTGTCCTGGTGCTTTCAGGTTTTGTGTTTCTGGGGCTGGGTACCACTAGATCTTCATCCTGTCATCCTCTTCCTCTCTAGCAGAAGCCCCTCATAACCTCTATGCTCTTCCCTCAGGTTCTTCAGGGCTGTCAGTCAGTTCTCTGGTCTACCTCTGTGGTAAAGAGGGGGGGTTGAGTTTGAAGTGTACACTTCCATCTCAAGCACTGACATGCTGTCTACAGTAGTCCTGAGTACTTTAAATAGTCAATAGACTAGTGAACAGTTTCCTGTATTAAAATGCACTGTAGCTAAATGTAAGGGGTTCACACTACTAATTGTATTGTGAACTTCACACGCTGCTCTTGTATTGGTGGTCGTTGCTCATTTGCATATCAACGTTGTTGCATCATCAGTGGTCGTTATCGCCGATCACTACTTCTCAGTGAAAGTAACTTCTGGTTGCTTTATCCGTGTGAACAATGTGAGAATTTTAACTTTAATAATGATATTTGAAGGCCTCTACAAGACAGCATGTCAGGAACAATACCAACACACAAAACACCCTAAATGTTTTCTAAAAGTTCTCTCAGAGGTATCAGAAACATTCTTGCAGTGACGTTAGTGGAACGTTTTTAACAACGTTTAGAATTAACTAAATGTTTGAATAATGTTCTTACAACTAAGCAATAACATTAAAACAACATCTAAAAAGCTGGTCTAAAAGACGTTTTGAACTTGACTAGAACTTTCAAAATAAAAATGTTTTTGTTACTAACAGAAACATTAAGAAAACGTTCTTACAATCTAACATTGTTAGCTGGGTAGGATCGGCTCAGGGGAATGCAATCAGTAATCAGTGTGGTGTGTGTTGGTACTGTGCTCTGACTACTGCATGTGCTGGGCATGGATGTGGTTTGGTTGTACTAATAGCCAGTGCTTCTGCATGTGGCATTGTATTGCATTTGGAGACTGAAGAAAGATGTTTATCTGTGGGATGTGCCTTATTCGTTTGGCTTGTTTATCCAAGTTTTTGCATGTGTCTGTTTATTCATGTCTTTGCATGTGTCTTTGATACAACCTTTATTTATAGTACTGTTGGATTATGAGTTTCTTATCTGATATGATCAGATATTAGGCTGAAATGCTGTTTATGTGGCTTCCTCCAGGCTAAGATTACGTAAAAGATTTGCATCTAAGGAAAAGCGTCTAATTTTCATTATTTTTTTACAGGTGGCTCTGATACAGCTGTATCAAATGTAAGTTGACTTGCTCTTAATATAGTAACTTGTGTATATAGTAATTTATGATTTAACTGGGTCCATACACAAAAACATGACTCATAAGGATTCATTTCCTTTGACCTGAAGGTCTGATTTTTATGTCTCAGTCATTGTTCTGTGTCAGCCTTCAATTACCTGCTTATTAGTTCCAAACATATTGTTGTAACTGAACCACTGTTGTTGACAAGCATGTGTTCTTTTTTAAGTAGTCATAAGAGAGGATTAAATGTGAATGGGTTGTCATGGCAGGATGTTTCAAAGGAATTTTGGGATATATTGTTTGGCCTGTGGCTGTTACTCCAGTGGCTGAATGATTTCTATCTGTGTGTAGGTGCCCATTCCCCCCTCCATCACTACAGCCTCTTCCCGCTGGTCCTGGGACCCAGAGGAGGAGCGCAGGCGCCAGGAGAAGTGGCAGAAAGAGCAGGACCGTTTGCTGCAGGTATATATTACATACTGATGGTTTGGACTTATAGACGTGTCAAGCGTTGACACAAATATTAAAATTCCATCCCATTTTTATTGAGTAAATAAAAGTATGCAGTGTTTGATTCGATTGAATTAGCGCTGGGTTTAATTATTTTTTACTCTGCAGGAGAAATACAAAAAAGACCAAGAGAAACTCGACGAGGAATGGAGAAAGGCCCAGCAGGAGTTTGAGTCCTCACACACCAAAAAACAGGAGGTGTGCACAGTTTTTCCTTATTACTATCGTGTATGAGGTGCACTCAGTGATTTTCTCCTTATTAAGAAAGTTTTAAACCAATGAAATGACTCGATTTTGACAAATATGACAAATTATGTATGTAAATGATGTATGAATGATTGAATTGACCATTTTTTAATGTATGTAGTCTGAAAAACAAGAGGCCTCCAGACTGGCCCAGCAGGAGGAAGAGAGGAAGAAAAGAGAGCAGGAGAGACAGCGTTTAGAGGAAGAGAAGAGGAAGAGGGAGGAGGAACTGCGCCTCCAGGAGGAGAGGAAGAAGAAGGAAGAAGAGCGCCTCCGTCAGGAAGCAGAGAGGAAAAGAAAAGAGGAAGAGACGAGGCAGCAGGAGGAGAAGAGAAGAAGAGAGGAGGAGATGAGGCAGCAGGAGGAGAAGAAGAGAAGGGAGGAGGAGAGGAGGCAGCAGGAGGAGCAGAAGAAAAGAGAGGTGGAGAGGAGGCAGCAGGAGGAGCAGAGAAGACTTCGGGAACAAGAGTGAGATTCATTTCTCTTTCATTTTAACACTTTACCATGTACTTGTTTTTGATGCCTCATCTCTGTGCCACACTGAAGTGTTTCTCAAGCATGAATACTGTATCAGCTCATTTATGGGAGTAGCATAAGGCTATAGCACTGACTAGCATGCTTGACAAACATCAGCTGCTTTAAATACTTATTGTATGCAACCAAAACTAACATTGCCTGATGGTGTTTTATCTGTGCTTTAATAACCATGCTAATTGTTTTCCATTAATGTCGTTCTACCATAACTGCACGTGCTATGAACATCTGCTTACCTGTGCTGCTTTTCCTGTTGTTTCGGTCACAGTAAGGTCGACTCCGTTGGCTATGCCAATGCTTACCGTGAATTATCCTACTCTCACAGGTAAATAGCATTTATCTGTTTGCTGTGCTGTTTGTACTTAGCAAAGTTGTAGATAAACAGAACGCAATGCACTCAAGGCTAAGCGCTCAGAATTTTGTTCTGCCACGCAAACTGATAAGATCTTTCAGCTGTGTGTTTATCTGACTGGTTAAGGTCGTTATCTGATTCCTTTTCATTTGCAGGTCCTTGTCCAAATCTACTCCAGAGCTTGATGAGGTTGCGAAACCAAATATTAAAGGTCAGTGCGGGGTTTATCTTCTGTTATCGGAAGTTTCAAGTGTCTATTGTTTGTTGTCTGACCGATAAGAAGCAACTTTGTAAGCAGTCGCATAAGATTTGTTGTCAGTGTGCCAGCGCTACACACAGCACGGGTGGAGAACTGGAGTTCAGTGCTGTAGACTCTGGGGCTCTGTGCAGGTGTGTACAGCAGACACAGGGGTTTGGCAGGATGGTTGCTGGAGGAGGAATTGAGGCGTAAGAAAAACCCTGAGATTCAGAGACAAGTGGCAGCCAGTGAACTAGAGCTTGAGAGGAGGAGCATCCTCAATGCCATGAAATACAGAGACCCGGAGAGAGGTGGGCGGGGCTTGGACCACGCCAATCAATGATCCCAACCAATCAGCTCGGCTTGATTTACACAAATTTGTCAAATGCGGTTTCAGCAAAATCAGATGAAATTGAGCCTGCGTTGTATGATCATCTGTCGTTTGTTTAATTTTAAAAAGTATTTAAAATTTGATAGAAATGATCTAGAATCAATTGCTTTTGATGTGAAATTGCATGATGTTTGTTCATCAAACCCAATTTACAGTTTGTCACTTCTTCTGTGTTTGGCTCCAGCTGCGAGCAGTGGTCTGGGTGAGGTCGGAAAAGACTATATAAAAGATCCACAGTCTCCGGCTGAGGTGGACAGACAGCAGATTATTCAGGAGATGAGGAAAAAGACTTCCTTGAACACGGACAACAGCTGGATTCGCCAGCAGGGCCTCTCCAGCAACACTGCAAGAGAGCCTGTAGATCTGCCAATGAGGAGGTCAGAATCCGGCAACGCTTCAAGGTCACATGACATGAAAGCTTTACACACAGAACACCCATACTAAAAACCCGCTTTGCTTGCAGGGGCGAGTCTCTTGACAACCTCGATGTGCCTCGTTCCTCATGGAGATCCTCATGGACGTCTGACAGCACCTCGTCCATACCAGACTACAGCCGGCCTCACTCGGCTCTCTCTAGCTCCTCATCATACAGCAGTGGACGTCCAGGGTCTGCCACTATGCAAACATCTCAGTCCACAAACTCCCTCAGAAAATCTTGGTCTCCATCCACCCTCCCTTCAACTACTTCCCCCGAGTCAGAGTCTCGAGCTCCACCACGAAACAGGTATCCCTCACCTACTGACATTTACTGGTTCCTCAAACAATGACATCCATTCATCTCGTAGCCACATGTCTCCCATGTTCTTGTTGTCTGTCTACAAGACTCTGTGTTGCTAGGCCTTCAGATCATGTTTTCTGTAATCTAGGTCAGTGAGTGGCAGGAAAATCTGTTCCTTCTGTAATACACCACTGGGCAAAGGAGCAGCCATGATCATCGAGTCCCTGGGGCTCTGTTATCATTTGACTTGTTTCAAGGTGAGAGTTCAGGGCCAGCCTGGCTTTATCAGTGACTAACCTAAACTGCCCTGCCTGCTTTTTAGCTCAGTGCATCTATGCAGAATCAAAATGCCACTTCTAACCCTCTACCTGCTTTGTGTATAACTTCAGTGACCAGTGTATAACATATAGAATATATATTCAGTGTATAACTTGCCTTGTGACTTGTCCTAAAATACAAACCTCTTCCAGTTTTAAAGGCTGGAATAAACAAAGACATTTATGCCAAGTTGGAATCTCTGGGATTTGGTTTCTATGACTTTACACTATGAGGATTTTGACTATCTGTGCCAAAAAATTCACTAAACTGTTGCATCACTTAGCTTGCAGTAATTCAGCACGATAAACAGTTTCATATTACTAACCACTCACAAACTAGCTTTCCCTTACTCCATTAAATGATAGATAAGAATTGTACACAAAGTTTTTGGGGCATTTGCTTGTTACATGGTTTGCAAAATATCTTAAGTGAACCAGGTGCTAAAACAACACGAACACACAGTTTATTCCTACTGAATTCCTGAACTGAAGTCTTTTCCCTTTTAGAGCATCAAAACGTTTCTCATCTAGAGCTCAGTTGTTTCTCTCTCAGCCCGCTTATTCTCCAAACGCCCGTCATTTGTGTTCCAGCTCATCTTCTCATTTACACTGCACTGTGCTCTAGCTAATCTTATTGTTGGGTTATTCTGGTCCATTTTTGGCTTGTGGTTCCTAGTTCAATTTCATTTTCTCAATGGTACCATCATAGACTTCAAGCTAGAGGTTTCTTCTCCCTCTTCTCATGGAGGTGGAGTGTATAGCACAGCATTACACCGACAAACTCATTTTGTAACTGTTGCATCTTCTGTTGTTATAGTGCATTAACTGCAGGTCTGAACTGGGGGGCTCAGAAGCTGGAGCAGAAGTCAGAATACGCAACCAACAGCTCTACTGTAACACCTGCTATGTGCGACTCAAAAGTAGGCCAAATATCTCTGCAACGTACAGTTCAGTTATATAGTTACTCTATAATATATACTCTATATAATCTCTGATTCCGTATGATGATACATTTCCTCTCTCTAGCTGGGCAGCCCACTGCCATGTGATCTCACTGTACTGCAGCAGATAGAGGAGGAACCAATCACAGACAAGGAACTGTGAACACTAGAGCTTGCTGGAGAAGTGATGAACATTGGGTGATTTAGCCGACCTTGATTATTCGATGAGCTTCTATTCTTCCTTTTTACTGAGTGGGTGCGAGTTTATTCACAAGTATTAGCGGTTGTTTGTACAAACGGGGATGTGCATGTATCTGACAATTAACTATGCATTTACAAAGTTTATTCATACACTGTCTTTGTCATCATTGAAATATTCTGATGATTTCTGGCTGGCTTCACTGATATCTGTATGGTCCTAAAAGTGTTTATAGAAAATGATAGAGATATACTGTTTTATTGTATTGCTTGTCTAGGTTTCTTCTGCAGTCTTTGTTATGTGAGGGTTTGCTGACTATAATACTCTGTTATTTCGCTACATTTGTGTGCCTTTTTGTGTTCTAATGGGGAAAGATGATTAAGGAGAAACCATTAAGAATTTATTGAAAATTGGCGTGGTTAGTAGGCAGCACTTATGAGTTATGTTCTGTCACAGGAAGTCACTGTTCTGTGTGTCTGAGCAAGTCCTTTGCAGGGAAGAAAGAAAGGCAAATGAAAAATATTCAGCAATAATTGTAAATAAAAAAACAAACCATAATGTCTTTGTTTGTGATTTGCATGACTAATCTCATTTGTTTTCTTAATTTAAGACTAATAATATTTTGTCATCATTTTGAGTTCCAATCACATTGCAGTCCTGATTTTCATCTAATACTGTTATGAATGTACTTTTATTTTAGTTTGTGCAACAGTAACGGCATAAAATATTCTCACTGCAAACATTGGTTGAGAAATCACTGGTGGTCCAAATGAGATTTTAGCGGCATTATGACACGCATAATGCTAACGGTTTTGTTCAGATTTAGACAGCTCTAGATAGGCTTGTGAGATATTGAAAAGAGGAATCGTGCAGTGCATACCACCGAAGCACAAATTTAACACACCGATTTACAAGGAAGAGCATCAGTTGCCCATGATCACATTTCACTTCGGCCACGTAATTAAATATAGCAAGATTACAAGTTAACGCCTTGGAAACCGACCAAACAACAGTTTAGT
The DNA here is from genome assembly GCA_036877575.1 of Botia almorhae. Taxonomy (NCBI): domain Eukaryota; kingdom Metazoa; phylum Chordata; class Actinopteri; order Cypriniformes; family Botiidae; genus Botia; species Botia almorhae. Next base: position 81,205 of record JAZGTJ010000305.1, read on the forward strand.
GTTCTGGGAACTTATTGAAAACGCATACTGATTCGCCACTTATATTTGAAATAATGTGTATTGTGGTTACAACTTTGGCTAAGAGATACATTTGATGCTGTGCCATTCAATACTATCATTTACAGACATTTTAAATAGCGAGGCTTAGGTCTGTATCCAGTCCCTGTCTTAAGCTTTTTAAATGGAGTGTAGTCAGCACAAGGGGGCGCTGTGGGCCTGAATGGACAGTTAATAGAGTTGCGGCACACGCATAGAGATTTTAGAGATAGAGATGCTGCAGATGTGCTGTACGATCTTATTGTCTGAGTGTCTTTAGTTCGGTGGATGGAGGAATAAAACAGATCTCCTCCACCCCTCAAGCTCTTCCACCTGCTGTCTGTACTGCTGCTAATTTTAGTTTAGTTCCAGTTGCCATGGCTGTGGATTCTCACAGAACATCACTCGTGAAGCATCACCATTCTGCTCTGACCTGACATGTTGGTCAGATAACATTTACCAAACGTTAAAAACAATTCATTCCACACATATGAACTTTGCTAAACTGAGAAAAGGGAAAGGATGTAGTTACATTATCTGGCAACATATTCTAAGTCTTGTTAAAAATGACACAATTTACTAATCACAATGTATTTGTCCCGCAAAAAAAACAAGTGTAAAAAAAATACATGTCTCTTAATTTTTGGTTTGTTTGTTTGTTTTGCTATATCATTGCTTTCAATTTAATGTATTTTTAGTGGCTTAATGCACCTTACTGCAGTATGCTTTCATTGACGTTCCTCAGCAAGCTGTTCTTTTGTCATGACAAGCCGGCTGTTTTTCCAACACTTTACAATGGATTGTTCTCTGACCTTTCCATAAGTGAATGTAAAGCAAGATCCTGATTGATCAGTAGCTCAAAGCAATAGCTTAAATCAATTAAGGAAATAGAACGTGTTGCTGTGTTCCTCTGCTTGTTCGAGGAAAATGCGTATTTAAAAATACAGACATGTCATGAAGAATCATTATATTTTTATCACTGTGGGTTTCATGAATGAATCAATGCAGTGTTTGGTGTTTTGGTAAATTGCATAGCCAATTGGGTATAATCCCCTTTTCTAGTGTTTTCTACTTGTTGTGGCTTGGTATTGTCAACCTCTCTGTGCTGAGGCTTCTGTTGCTGTGGAGGTAGGTGATATGCTTATTGAGTGAAGTGGCCATTAAACCAGCACTTAGTAACCTGGCAGTGACATCCAGCACAACCCTCAATCATACACTGCATCTCCCCTGCACTTCAAAGTCCAACACACACACACAGACAAACACAGACACACACACACACACACTCTTGTGTGTCTTGTGTGTACCTGAAGAGAGAAAGAAATTAATTTCAGCTATAAGAATCAAAGGCATTTCTTACACTAAGGCTAAATACCTGCTCTTCTGTCAAATGGAGATTTGGTGAGGGTAAAAAAAGCACTTGGTTTTTTGAACCTAAGCAGAGTGCTGTCTCGGCAGCCACTGATTTCTAATTTCCCCTGATGACATACTTCAAAGATCCAATCTATACTTGTCTTCTATCTTACTGTACTTCTCTGTCTAACGCACAGCCTCTGATGAAATGTGCTGGACCTTCATTTTCAGCGACATGAAAAATGTTTCATTGCTCATGAATGCTAAGGCGGTCGCAGCTGGAGGACACAGATATGCTTGAAGTTATTATGCCAAGAGGATGTTCCTCAGCCCACTGTGAATTCGCCTGCTATTGTACTGGGTTGGGCATGGAGATGAATATTACGTCATATTTTAATGTTAAAATGTTTTTATTCAAACATTTTTAGTAAATATAACCAAACTTTTAAAATCCCATACGAACACTTTCCAGTACTCAATTAATATGACTTTATAATACAGTACAGATACCATAGATTTACACTTTTGCATAGGATGTCAAAATGACTAGATTTGCTGATGAACATTATGTTATAAACAACAAATATGTTGTGACACTTTCAGTAGAAGGGCTGAAGCAATAGCCATATGGCTGTATTTTACTACTGTTTTCTATGATCATTTTTGGACTATTCATATTCCAGCTGGATCCATCCACATATTTCAGTCACCCTGTGTAATTTTAATCTACCATTAGAGTTATTGAGAGCTCTTCAAAAGCTGAACGTTCTGCTTTCTGTAGTGGATTTACCAGATAGTAGATATAGATTATATATCTATAGATATAGATTATAGTTTGAAATACACAGGAACACTGTGGAATTGTATATTCAACATGTTTCCTTTTTGAAATATAGACAAACTAGGAAAGCCTTTAGTCACAGAATTTGTTAACCATTTGTTAATGTTTAAATAGTTACAGGATTGAATATAATTTTACATAGACAAGCTTAAGTCACACCAGTCTTAGTGCTTTATAATGTAAGTCTTGTGCATTTTAATATTTATTCTGAAGCCTACACGTTGCCTAAACGGTCTCTGTAATGTTGAAAAGATGCTGATACAGGAACTGCTATTGAAAACGTGTTACTGTAAAAGATTTTGGTTTTAAACTGAGAAAGGGGTTTTTTTGTATTTCTATTTATTTTTATACTCTCTTATTTAATTGATTCCCTTTTGTTCTATTTTAAATAATAATTTCGAACCATGTATATAACAGTGCAGTTACAAACTACAGAGAACGATTAGCTCTTGACTGTGACCAGGCAGATGTTACCTGCTTTGTGAGCCGGGCAAACAGTTATGTGTGACCTTGGCTCAGATGTTTTTGGTGTTTTGCCTGAATTACATCTAATATGGAGCAGGGAAGAGCAAGGACAAAGGTAAGCTTGTGGGAGCCTTATTCCATGAATTAGTCAAAAGCGCAACACAGCTGACAGAGAACCACACACAGAGGGGTTTTAGAACACAAGGCTAAACCTGCATTTTCATGACTGGAGTGAAGCATATGGTCTCTGATCTTTATGAAATACCAAATACATGGTTGAGAGTTGTGATCCTGTTTGTTAAAGGTTTGTGTAGTGCCACCTGGAGATTGAGCTCCGTTAGTAAAACCATAAAGATTCGATATAAAATATCTGTGCCACAATGAGAGATTCATGAGGATGGAACAATAGTGTTTAGTTTTTGTGTGTGTTATAATACTGTAATGACTATTTTCTTATGATTTCATTTACACAAATTCATATATATTAAAGCAATACAAAGCTTGTTACATTAGTCACAAAGTTTGATGATTCACCAAACCATCCCACTGCTGTGCTGCGTAAATGTGATGGATTTGGCAACCTCCGTGACTCAGACCTACTAGTATAGTGTAACCATTTCAATTCAATTTGAGAAGCTATATACGTCCAAAGATTTATTTTTATTCTAGTCATAAGTAGTGACCTCAGAACTTCTAAAGATGGCAGCTCGGTTGATCAAGGGTTCTCTGGGGTCAGTGACGCAGCTGTTGTCATAGAAACAAATGCATGGGTTTAGAATGGAGGTGTGCCAAGGTATTATTTGTAACTGGATTAAAGATTTTGCATGTTCTGTAACCAGTGTTGTGGAATTACGGAAGCAATTATGGCCCATAATCATAATTCAAAGTGCAATTTGAGGCAGTTTTATTTTTGTGCAGTGTGACAAGACAAAGTAACTTCTAGGAACACAATCATGTTCTTATAGCGCTGATTAGAATAAGAATCTATGAATACTGATTCACCTAGTGGATTTAAAGGTATGAATTTTACATCGTTTTCTTTTATTTGAGCACTGCAGCAGCTGCACGCTGGCAAGATGGGCAACAGAGCAGCACAAATCCTCCTCCTCAGGTGGTTCATCCTTATTCTCTGCTGTGAATATGTCAAGCTACTTTAATCACCTGAAACTCCTTCTAGAAACAAGTGTGCAAGTAAATGATGTTTTAGAAGTTCTAAAATAAGTTCTAAATTATGTAAAATAATGTGTTCCCTTCCACAAGATGATGATGTTTATCTATCTGTATAAGATAAAGATAAACCTTCTGCATATGGCTACAGTTAAAAGCCCTTAGCACTCTTTCATTACAAACAAAATTTACCCACTTTAATCTACGTATAAACTTAATATCATTTTAGTTTTTGAGTGTCAGTTAAATCATATATATGTGTGCTATATATATATATAATGTTAAATGACGTGAACCCTATCTGAGTCCCTTTGCACAGAGCTCATTTCTCCCCAAACTCCCTGTTCTGTCCTCAGCATTTAGGGGACAGAGTTTTATTACCGCATATACGAGGTGCACTTTTAATTGTTTTACTTTTTAATCTTTAAGCTTGTCGTTAAAATGTTTTGTCATTCTAACAATACCTGTAATCTGAACAGTAATATGCAACAGTATTTACAGCTTTACAGTATTAAACTAGTTTGCTACAACAGAACATTTACAACTTAGATACAATAGAAATATTTAAATGACACAATACTTCCCGGTGTCCTGGTGTTTTACTGAGGCATGAGACAAACTGTTGCGTAGCAGCGTGTTTGGTCTGTAGAAAATGATGACTTGGCTACTGTCCCCCTCTTACCTTCTTGTTGGAAAGATTTTGGGAATGGAGCAGCGCCTGAACAGCTCCAGGAGGGAATGATGAATTTGTTTACCTCGACTATTCTCATTGTGCTTTCTTTTATATATAGATGATAAACTATCGTCTGTTGTATTGTTCATTATTAAAGGCCATAAAGCTGTTTTGGATGGTTTCTCTTAACTAAATCTCCCATTTAGAGTTCAAGTGAAACTATCAATCTGAAACGCCACAGAGATGTTGGGTGTATCTTTATCTGCCCTCCTGCATCTGTTAACCATCACTGAAGCCTTTTCACTAACCATGTCCTTAACCACATTAAAAGATTTAATTTTCCATATAAAGCATCTACATCAGCCCCTTCATCTTTAGAGGATCCGTGCGTGTGATAGGCTGCATGTACGAGGCTCAGCCAATCAAAGCATCTGTTTAGTTGGATCTTTTTAAGATGATGAAAGCCAGAAGCAGGCAGACATTTGAGAGATGAATCAGACAGCTGTTGTGGCTGCAGCGTCTTTTGATTGTGCAGCGCTCGATGAATTTTACGGCAATTGTTTGGTGTCATATAATCGACTCACGTATGTTTTACTTTGAACCTGATCTCACGCTGTTTTTTAAGCAATTACGATTGTATTTGTCACTTTCTGGGGGCCTTTTGTTTATGCGAAAGAACAGATATTAGAAACCGAGCTGTGATGTTTTTAGTTTACCTGATTTCACTGAGTGACAGATGTTATTGTGCATTATCAATATCTCCCATGATGCATTTCCAATATCTCCCATGATGCATTTCCAATGAGAGGGATAGGTCATGTGCATGTAATCCTTAATTAAAGGGCTACCAGCTGATTCCACAGCTGTACAGGTTGCACCTTATTGACAATACTACCTCCTACCAGGTCTTGTGGCCAAACTAGATCAATAGACTTGTGCTGGTCCAGGAACACTGCACTCATGCTGCCATTTACAGACCCCAGCATGGTGAGACCCCCTGCAGATTAAGGCAGATAAGATGATGAGATGAAGGATGAAGGGGCACTTGGCAGGCCCATCCTGAAAGAGATGTGTCTTGTGAACGTGTTAAATGATTAAACTGGACCTCATTTGGAGAAGCTTACAGAAGAAACTATTCATCCACTTAAAGATGCTAAACTCAGGCGCTGTTTAAAGGAACAGTTCACCCAAAACTGAAATTTAGCTCATAGTTTATTCACCCTTTCTGGTGTATATGACTTTCTCTTTTCAGCCAAAATTTAGTCTAAATTAGAGTTATATTAAATAATTATCTGGCTCTTCCCAACTTTATAATGTCAGTGAATAGTGCCTGTCAAATATGACAACAAATCAATAAAGCCATATCTCATTGGTTCTCACGTCTCGTGACCTCATGTTTCATCATGACGCAACATAGTCATGAGAATCAATGAGATGTCAAGTGAACGGCATGGAGCCGGCGTGCCACCATGTTGGGTGTACTGATATGTACACATTCAAACGTGATGTAACAGCATGACAGACACACCTCTGTGCAGTTAGCCAATCACCTTGAGCCAGAATTCTCACTCCGATGATTGTGAATCCAGCTTTGCATCTCAAAGCGGTTAATCACCTGTTCTCAGAGTACAGACAATATTTCATGCAGAAATCTGATAAGATTGGTTTCAGATTGCCGTCATTTGCCAGAATCCAGTCTTAAAAGATTATCCCAGTACAGCTGTGACTACAACTTGTGTGAAGCAATAAAAACAGACGTCAAATACAAAATAAAACCCCACGTACAAAACACTTTGTTGACTTAGAACTACACTTGATAGTGGCTTAATATTAAAATGTATGAACACTGGTTGAATTTATATATATATATATATATATATATATATATATATATATGTAATCATTCTTTTAAACAATGTACTGGTGAGTACAGACTATATCATAGCACAACATTGTATAAACATTACATGCAACCACAAGGTCAACTGAACACTATGTTCTCACAAATAGAATTACCAAACAATTCTACCTGAAGACGGATTGTACTTGTCTAATTGTAATTGTCTTTTTTCCAAATTCAATTGACTCCTGCATCGGGCAAATGGGGTTGAAATGATGACAGAAGCAAAAATCAATCAACATGCAAAGAAATAGGAATTTTAAATGAGGCCTTGTTGCTACACGTTCAAATGATAGCTTTAGCCCTTGTTAGTGAGCTGTTGAGATGGGCGGCATTGAAGTGATGGATAACAGCAATTAGAGTTTATACATCTCACAGCTCTGCAAAATCCCCAACACACTCATTTACTCATATACGCACATGCAAATCCACATGCATGTCGACAACCAAGAACACACATACATACAAATATACCTTCACAGGTTCATGTGTAAAGCTCAAAGACAACGTTTTTAGACCATAAACAGGTATTTGTATTTATAACGCTATTTAAAGATATTTGCTTGGAACAGACAACAGCTTGTTGAGCTGTTGATGTCGTGGAATCACAAGTGGCTGGTCTTCGCTCTTGACAGTCTTGCAAAAACCCAGTTATTTCCTGAGGAGCACACACGCCCATTTAAAACGTGTCGGAATGCTGAGTGTTTTTAGAATGGATGAAATGTTCGCAATAATCCACTGCATATTTAAAGGACAATAGCTACATAGTTTTGAAGGATACATAGTTTCTGGAAAGGGTTCCTATAGATATCTTCCGGAAATGAACAGTATTCTGTAGCTGATTAAAATCTCTGATCCCTGTGCTGGTATTTGCCAGTATTGTGCACTGTAAGCCTTCGCTGAGAATATATACATTTAATATATAAGAACAAAATATATTTATATTTAATGACGTAGATCAGGTCACACATCTCATGTAGCTCTTTCATGAATCTTCCGGGAGGAACTCTTGCAGTAACAGAGTGACATGTTGTGGGTTTCATTCGCTGTATTTATTCATTCATTCTAAAGTGTATGATAAAAGCAGAACTCTTTCTTTATTTTTATTTTCTATCTAAAACCACTGAGACCTCCTACTTATATGTTCTCTTTTAAGACACACTTAGCACGCAGCTAGTTATGAAATTAACCCCTTCCTGCTTGAAAAGAATCAGGTGACTGCTTGTGAACATGCCTGGTGAAGATAAATAGATCTGTGGGCGAACAATTACAGGGTTGATTGATGTTGTGTTTGATTTGTGCCTTTACCACTTAGTTGCTTATTGGTTTATTGGTGTATTGATCAGACCGGTCTATCTAACACCAAAGCCTGTTTCCAGGGCCACAGCAGAATCTGAAGAGTGCTGGAGATTTTAATTTGGTTTTGATAAAATGTAAATAATGGTAGACAGAAAGAAACATTAATAATTCAAACCTACTTCTCATGATGATCATAAAATGACTGTCGTTTTAGAAGTGCGCATATGCCAAACGTCACTATAGAGACTGCCTTGTATTTGGAGCTTTAATTTTATCTCAAGCCTGGGCTGAAACAGGCATCCATATAACGCTGCCTCAGCTAATCCAATGTATATGTAATCGTAGCCTCAGGACTTCAGAGCTGTTCGGTTTGATCCTTCAATAGGATCGTCTATTTCAGAACATTTATATGAGTTTTAGCTAACAGTAATGTTCTGAATATCTCCTGTCTCTGACATAGCATTATCACATTATCATTTGTTTCGAATTTAATCAGTTTTATGAAGAAATGTAGCTACTAAAAATGGCAACTCGATAGCTGTTTTACCATATCATTTGATGCGATTAAAGGGTCATTTGAGTTGAGTTTTATTTCCGAAACCAGCAAACCAGGAAATCACAGTCCAGGTCACTGCTGTGGAGTTTCGCACTTTAAAAATCTAAAAAATCTAAAATATCTTCTTTACTCTGCTAATACTGAAGCTCTGTTAATAACACAAGGTGGTAGAAGAAGCCATCTGCAATGGAATAATAATGATAATGAACAGATGTGAGATGTTGTCTTAGTTTACCACCAAGGTCATGTTGCCTTTGTGGATGCACACTTTGTAGCTCTTATTATACATTCAATAACCACATATGGAAACATATGGGAAAAATCTCTTTGAGACTTTCCGTTTAGATGCGCCCATATGTCTGTGTCGGCCATATTGATTCTCGAAAGGACAAACACACAGTGTCAAACACTACATGTATTTACATCATAGAGCACAGGAGTGGAAGACTTCACACTCTCTCAATGCAAAGAAATGAGCAGTTAACCTTTTACACGGAACACACAGAGTAATTGAGTCGATGAGAGCTCTTCCTGCAGACCTGCGTATCTGTCACCTGTTTCTTCAGTAATTTATTCAAAGGATTAGACAGCGTTTGTGGCCAACAGACTCCAATTGCCTATATATCAGGCAAAACAGTCATTTCCAAAGTGTTTTGCATATCACCTCCGTGCGATGTTTATTATCAGGTGTTTTAGACTAAGGTCAGCCCAGCCCTAAAGCCCATCTTCTCAAGACACCACACGCATAGAAAGAAAGAGAGTACAGCTGTTGCATTCAAAGTGCTCGGCAATCCAATAAAAGATTGAGATTTTAATGCTTTTTAATAACACTGCACTTGACAATAGACACTGTATTTTTATACGACTTTTTTGGTACTCTGACACATAAGCTATTATTATGCTCTAATGTTACGTTGTAATAACAGTATTATGATTCTCGATTTTGTACATTTCTTATTTTTTTAAGTTATTCAGGTATGTTTTTTGGATCGCATGGATTAACTTGAAGAATTTCATTAAATAGATACATTTCTTTATTGCTTAATTTCAAAAGCATTTATTCATGTAGATTTAAGTTGACCAGCTCACATATAAACACAGTCCAAGTAAGACACATCTGTTACTGTATATGACTTATTTTTGTATTGCGTTGGCTATTCATTTAAGATCATTTATGTTGGAACCCTTGTAAACTGTCCTGTAATGTTCATATTAGTTTGTCACTAACAGCAAATGAACATACACAGAAAAGAATACAGCTGCATGTGGTGTGTGCCTGGCCTTGTTTCTTGATAATATTTTGGGACATAATGAGCACTAGCCTTGACAACTTCAGGCCCTGATTTAAATAAAGCATGGGTGAGCTCAAAGCCAACATCTGTTCTACAAGCAGAAAATCACATCGTGCCCATTATGGCATTTATGATATCACAATTTTCTCTTTTACTATTGGTTGGATTGTATAAAACTTTCAAGGTGTTTCTTAAAAACAACAAAACACACCCTGGCATTATACTGTAAATTACAGCATTTAATCATTGTGATGTTAGTTTCATAAAAAACAGCAATTTTCCTGTCTGTTTTAATGTGTTTTGGAATAATATGAAGGGTTGTGTTTAAAGTTTATACATGATAATAATCCGTATCTACAAAGACAGAACAAAACAGTTCTCTTGTGTTTATTGTAATTCAAGTGAAGGCTACGCAATGTTTTTCTACTCATGTCAGTTTAAATTGTGTTTGTTGAACCTTGTTGAACAAGGTTGCAACAATATTTAGAACAGGGATTTGGGTGATTTTACAACTCAGCTTCACAAATGATTTCAACACAAACATCTGTCTGTCAAACGAAAGGACCAGTTTTTATGCTACAGTACATAATGTGGTAGCCACATGTTCAAGGCAATGAACCGAGCCATTATGTGTCCTGTTTGCATCTCATTCTCTTTGGGTAATATAGATTTACCTTAACATAGTTTGAGTTGTATTATATTTAGCATTATGACATCAATGCATTTTCACAGGTAAAATACAAATGCCTTATAGGCCGGCTATTAGCACTACCTCAGGGAATTCCGCGCTTCCTCCTAAATTAAAAAACCAATGAGTGACACGTCGTGCTAACCATACTAGACCCCACTTCCCACCTCTTTGGTAAATGCACATCTGTCGATTGGGTAAAAGATTCGGATACAATTTATATTAATCTCTTAGAACAGCGTTGGTGGGTGTACAAAATGTGAAACTTTTATGACACTACATAATGTTTAAATGTAATGATTAAATTAAGTTTTATACGCTTAAGGGTTAGTTAGGTGGAATCTAATGCATTAAAATTATAATACATACATATACATTTGAAGAGTGTGCAAACCACGCTTGTACCTGTCAAATATGTGCATGAGATCTGCACTTCACTTAACATTCTCTAAGAGAACGAGCTGAGCCGTGCAATGAGTGCACATACCATTAATAAATTTCCCAGCTGAGCAGAGTACTCGGGGAGCTATTTTTAGCAACGATTTTAATTTGAATAATCAAGTCAGTGTTGTGGCTTTGTTACGCAATGCTTTGATCTGATTTTCATGAAAAATGATTTCTTGGAAAACAAAAAGAATAAATACAGAAGTTCACTTCTGCATTTACCTTTTAAAATACTCAGAAATCGTCTAAAGGATCTGGTAAAGCATGAACTTTAATTGATGTGTAATAATCAGAAACATCTGCTCTCTTTCTCCAAGCTAATCTGTGAATTCCCATTTGACGCATCTCCAGAGGTCATTTTTAAAAGGTAACTGTAAGGTAACTTTCAGGGGTTTCTTTAACTTTGATTCCCCTGATCCCCCTTGCAAAGGGTCATTTCCATCATGTTTTGTCCTCAGCAAAGAATTGTCCACTTAACTGGCCAGTCTCGTGCTAAACCTGGACAGATTTGCATAAACAGAAAGCTTTTCCTTTGCTTTTTTCACACGTATAGAATGTATTTAGTGAGTTATAAATACACAGTTATTGTTAAAATCCACAGCAATAAATATGCGAAAACAATTTAGGCCCAAGTTATAAAGTGCTGTATGTAGCAATCATTTGCCCCCCATATTTTCTACATTTCTTCTCATTTTTAGGAGACTGTCGTTACTTTTCACCATCCCTTTCACACACTTCCGATGTTTCTATTTATGATGAGCAGGATGTTTTTAGCATATTTTTATAATGCAAACTCTTTCTTGGAACTGAGCTTTCTGAATGTGTGCCCTCAGAGACATCTGTCCTCTGACCTTTAACCCTGCAGCTGGACCTTTTCATTACTTACACTTGAAATGATATTACCACCTATATTTGTGCACAGCTGTGCCATCTGTACTTGAGCATAATAAACTGAATTTGTGTCACAAAAACGAAAGGTAACTATTGTGTAATAGTACAATTACTGTATTCATTAGGACTGGCAATGATCCACGATCTGGCCACTGAAATAATCTGGCTGACCCCCAATCCTTTGTGAACACAGTTAATAATAAATCCATCCAAAAAGCAAGCTGGAGGGCCAGTTTGTTAATCCCAATTGTACTTCCTCCCATATAAAATTATGTTATATATATATAGTGTTATATATAGTGAACATTACACATACATAAGAGTGAATCTGGGCTGTTTAGCAGATAGTTTCACATGTTATGAAGCTTCTGATCTTAAGACACTTTCAACAGAACTAAACTGATTTGCAAAAAGAATCATTCAAAATTGTGAGGCTGAACGATTATGACAGATTATAATTTATTGAATGACTAACTCTTTTAACAAACCACTGACAGAATACGCTTGCAGCTAGATTAAAAGCACTTTGCACTTTGTATGCTACAAGAATATGGACATAGAAACTGTGAACGCATAACTTAAGAAAATAACAACAAAATAATATCTCTCACTCCCCAAACACATATAAAATAAATATGTTTCAAACGCAATACAATATTCATAAGTCTGAATTAAAAAACAAAACTGATATTACCTGTTAAATGTAAAAAACAGAAAGAGTTTTTCCTAAATGTTTCATAATGATTTAGTAAACGACTTTTCCTAAAAGTGCAACTGTCTGTTAAATGTATGGCCCAGAAAACAAAACAACATTATAAACATTATAATATTACTTATAAATGTGCCATGTAAAATAAAGCATTTAGCTTAATATAACACAACTGCAGACTTTTCAGAAATAGGCGCTCAAGTCCTAATAACAAAATGATGCTATTTACAAAATTCTGTTCTGAGGGAATACATTACGATAGGTATTCGTTCTGCATCTATTACTGTTTAGAAACGTACTATTAGAGTAAAGCAAAGAGCCCAAACTGTAACGCAAACTAGAAAATTGCCAGGCGTGCATGTGATTAAGAGTGGATTAGGAGAACTTTACTCAAACGTAACAAACGCATATAACAAGTACAGGATCATTCTCGGCAGAAAACATACTCTGTGTAGCTTGTCCAAATTTTGTCTTCGTTTGGATCATTGCTGGAGTATGCGCACGTGCCGGTTGAGCTGCACGCGACCATATGGAAGCCAAACTCGGACAGTTTGTCAAACGCTTGCTCGAGAAAATTATATTTCAGATAATACCGTGACGTGTACCTCTCCGGAGGTCGATCCGGGTCTCTGCTCTCGTTCAAAGTGTCTCCAAAAACCTCTTTGGCGAGAGAAGTTTTCCCGCACACCGTGATCCTCGCAACTCTCCTGAACTTAGCGTCCGTCTGTATGTCTCTTCCGATGGTGTATGAACCCCGGTAACCGACCGTGATGTAGCCCGATTTCCTGGACTCCAGGGATGGAGAATGAGCGGTGCCGACGACGCACAGCGCACGCGAGGTGTCGGGTCCGACCGACGGAGTGACGCTCGCGCTCTGCACCGACTGCTCCTCCGAGTCACTCTGGCAGATCTCGTCGGTGATGGAGTTGTCTTTACTCATTTTGGGACTCAGGAGCTTTGACAGGTCCCGCAGCTGGAAAAACTCTGCCTCCCTCTGCAGTCTACTCTTTTCTGGGAAATAGTCCGGCAAAACCAGATGTAGATCCCGCAGATAGTCTAATATATAGCGAAAAAGGAAACCGTCCCGATCCAAAAAGTAACGACCCTTGCTGTCCCGTGCCAGTTCTTGCGGTGTTTTCTTACTGAACATGATCCAGAGGAGAGAATCTGGTACGGCTGTTAAAGTCGAGTGCCGCGTTACATACACTTGTCCTCCGACATTTAGCTCAATAATGTCGGGAAACGCAGACGCGGCATCCGCGCCGTTGGATATTCCACACTCTGGATCTGCCATAGCCATCACGGATCAACGGAGATGTCAGTTATTCTGTGTGCAAAGGTTTTGCTAAAGACCAAAGAAGAGATCAGATGTTTAAATAGGTTGTGGGAGGGGAGAGAAGATGGTTGATGTGCGACCATGGGTGCAAGATGTTAACACTTTATTGGCAAAACGGGACCAACTGGTGGGGTGCTGCTGTTAGTTACCAGCGCCTGTTAGAATCTACATTCATTCTTGACGGCGGACAGCTTTGATCTTTGATTTGAGCAATTTAACTAAGATTTAGCAATTTAATTTAACTGATAAAAGTCGCCCCTATATGGCCTTATGGCTCCCTAAAATTTAATTGTACGGCATTGCCATTTTCCCCATGCCATTTATTTACAAAAATAGAGAATAGGGACATCTAGTGGTGTTGATATTCCCACAAGCACTGTTTAATATAGATGAAAACGTTGATAGGCTGATATAACCACATAATCAGGTCTGCATTTGTTTCCATATGGCTGATCACAAATGATAAGGTTGCCTCAAGATAACGCAAGCAGTGATTAACAGCAAACCGTATAGGTCAAATCGTAGAACAAACATACGGGTTTAAGAACATCCATTTGTGTATTACACCAATGATTCCTGTTCAAACAATGGGCTCATATTATGGTCTCTCTGCAGTTCACTAAACACAAAAACTGTTACAATATAATGAAAGCTGACTTTATTACTTCAGTTACTCTTTTGTTCTTTAAAACATTAGTAAAGCACTATAAAGCCAAAAAACAAAATTTGACCAAAAACCGTTCTGTTGTTGATGATATAAACAAACAAGTTCTAAAACTGTTTCTGGAACAGCCAAATAAACAATTGAATACTTCATTAAGTCTTGATAATTTATGAAACACGTGATGCATGTGATTTTTATTAATTTTACATAACAACGTGACAAGCTGTGGTAATTTAAACCCTTTAACCTCAACTTCCTGGAATTTTTTCTGACATTGAGGAACTGTTGACAGACAGAACAGATTCTCTAACTTTAGGATCTTTGAAAAAGAAATTCCAGATTTCACAAACATCGGAGATACATAATACGTGTTTATGTCCACGTGTTGTGTGTCAAAAGCGTCGGTTTTCAAGCTGATTAAATGAAAGTATCCTGATAATTCGATTTTAAAATCATCTCATAAAAGATTTATGGAAATTATTTTAATGCGTTTATTTTATATAAAACATATGCTATAGAAATCCATAATGTACACAGCATACAGCAAGCATTCAGTATTATGTTTGTTGTTTTATTATTTCTATTTTTTTATTACTACTTTTAAAAGGCTGACCAGTGTTTGTAATTAAAGGGATATGTCCCCCCTTATATTCAGATTAGTTCATCAATATGGGCTTGGATATTATTTATTATAAATTCTAATGGTTACACAATGTATGCACATGACATTGTATGTCATGTTGTTGTTTAAACTGTGATTTAATAACAGATGCATACATTGTGAAACCATGCACTTTTCATTGTTGTGATGAAGTAACATCGGAAAGTTGGAAAGGCAGTTTTCGTTTTGACACAGTATATAAGGCGTTTGTTAACACCCTGAACTCAAAGTAGGAACCAGACCTCACACAATGATCAAAAAGGTACCGAATACATAACGGTCAATATATTTAAGACAGATCATTCATATTAATGGACAATATAACCGTTAACCATTTTTTCTGTATGTTCCAGGGTGTTACTGAAAGTTTTGGGGCTGCGGTCTCCTGTTTGAACACAACTCATCTGACAGATGAAGTCATTAAGAGGAGTAAGAGAATGATACTGGACACACTGGGTGTGGGATTACTTGGAACCAGCACCCCAGTCTTTAACACAGTTCTCCAGTACAGCCAGGTAAGGGTTCTGTTATTATGCTGCTTTATTAAATCTGTCCTATGTACCAGTCCAAACTATAGACGCAAAGAGGGATTTATTAAATTGCCTTTCATTTATGGTTGACACTTATACTAAATAAATTTGTTTGATGATTTATAAACTAGAGACAGCAAGCTCTGAAAAACAGCAAAGTCTGGGCAAGACCAGGATCATCTGTTCCACCTCAGTACACTGCCTTTGTAAATGGAGTTGCGGTAGGTCATTTATAAACTCAAATTTAAAAAAAACTGAAAATATCATTTCTGGCCGCGTTACTGAATAAACAGTTCAGCTAGAGTACAAGCATTACAATTACAGTCTTACGGTCTTTGACATCTTGTCTTAGAGCACTTATTAAACTTATATCAATGACTATAGAAAATATATGTGTATTTTGTTGTGATGCATGTGTGAATAAACAGCGAAACTTTTTAAATACAAAAATATTAGTCACTTTGTTGCTAAAGGGAGTATTGCTGAAGCATGTGTTATCTCAGGCTCACAGGATTGGTGATAATGGAAACCTGTGATATGGGTTTATATTGTAGGTGCATTCGATGGATTTTGACGATACCTGGCATCCAGCCACTCACCCCTCTGGTGCTGTTTTACCTGCTGTCCTGGCACTGGCTGAAACACTGCCTGTGAAACCCTCTGGCCTGGAGCTCTTGCTTGCTTTCAATGTAGGCATAGAGGTTCAGGGGAGGCTCCTGAGGTTTTCCAAAGAGGCACACAACATTCCTAAGAAGTAAGCATATTATATATTATTATCAAGCATACTAGTTGATTATCTGATTTAGACTTTAAGGTATGATTTTTTCATTGCATCTTTTAATTCTGATGTGTCCCTCACAGGTTTCATCCACCGGCAGTTGTTGGGGTTATGGGAAGTGCGGCTGCTACAGCTAAACTTTTGGGTCTATCTCCAGCCCAGAGTGTAGCAGCTCTAGCAATAGCCTGTTCATCTGCTGGTGCACCCATGGCAAATGCTGCTACCCAAACCAAGCCACTCCACATGGGCAACGCTGCCCGGGGGGGACTGGAAGCCTCAGAACTCGCTCTCCTCGGCCTTGAGGGCAATACACAGATTCTGGATCTGGAGTCAGGCTTCGGGGCCTTCTATCCAGATTATGTCCCTCGCCAATTGGCCGAGGTCACCCCAACTTCAGATTACAGGTGGGTGTTAGAAGATCAGAACATCGCACAGAAGCGGTTTCCAGCCCATCTTGGGATGCACTGGGTGGCCGATGCAGCAATAGAAGCAAGGGCGAAATTTTTGGAAAAACACCCAAATGCTGATATCAGTCAGATTAAAAACATCACACTGAGAGTGCCCCTATCCAGATATATAGACTGTCCTCTTCCTGTTACTGAGCACCAGGCCAGACACTCTTACCAGTTCAACTGCTGTACCGTTCTACTGGACGGTGAAGTCAATGTTGAATCCTTCAGCAAACACAAGATGAGCAGGAAGGCCCTTCAGGAGATGCTTCTTAAAGTAAACTTGGAAAACCCACAAGACAATCATTCAAGCTTCGAAAAGATGTATTGTGAAATATCCGTGGAGACGACGCAGGGGGAAATGTTCTCTGCACGCTGTGACACTTTCTATGGTCACTGGAGGAAACCACTCAGTCATGAGGATCTGGTGAGGAAGTTCAGGGCTAATGCGTCGACTGTGTTAACCCCTGATGTTGTCGAAGGCATTGTTTATACTGTAGACAATCTGGACAGCAGCCAAGATTGCTCAATGCTTTGGTCATACATGCATTTTAATAAGTACCACATGATGCACAGAGATAAGTGCCGCTACTCAGCTTCATTTTAAATTGTATTGTAATGCATGACAGACCTTTGTTTTGCTAGATTTTTTTTAAATCGTATGTATGTGTGTATGTATGATAATGACATGTAATCAAATAAATATAACAAGTGTGCAAGTGTTGCAAAACCAGAAGTAAAATATTTACATGTTTAACACAAAAGTGTTAATTTTGGACTTAAAAAAATTCATTTCAATCAAATCTTGACCGGTCTATGTATGCAATGTCAGACTTTTTTTTAAATACTGAGCATTTCATAATAGTGCTATTTCATCAGATGTAGATTTTGCCCCTGATGAAGAGGAAGTTCTTTTGACTTATGAAATGGAAAGTAAAAATAAGGAAAGACAGGGAATGACACACAAAACAGCTTTTATCTGTATTTCATCATTTTTCTTATTTTTCCCTGGGTTTCAAGAGAGCTTATTCATTTATTTACATAACACAGCATAATAGTGTGTATTATTTCAAAATGAGGGCCGTTTAAAATGGTATGTATCAGCTCTGCTCCTGCCTGACATTCAGAGTTAAAAACTGGACAGTGACCGAAACATACGGCAATTAGTTTGTTCAGATGCCATTAAAAATATTTGATAAGTCCATATAAATAGACAGTTCTCCATTATATGAATTAAAATAGCCACTGCCCAGTCCTTTATTCCTAAACAATACATGTTTATTGTACTAATTTTAATGCAAATATTTGTTGCCACTTGCAAGTTTATTCAGATGCTTGCAGATTAAATCTTCGAATATGGATATATATTTAGACATGATTTATCTGAATACATTATTCAGGCAAGTTTTAGCACTTCCTGCACCATGACTCCAATTCCATCAAATATTTCATGTAGTGGAGCCTTACACATGAATGCACAGGTGGTGACAATCCTGTTGTTCTCATCAACATGGGCCTCATTGACATGCTTGCAGATGTGCTTGCAACCAAGCTGGGTAATCGCTTCTGCAGTGTCTGGAACATCTGGATAGCTAAAAGGCCAAAGATACAGGTGACTTAGTACCATCTTTTTATATCATTTATAACAGCAGAATTATGGCCAACAACATGGCAAAATCAAAACATAATTTAAACGGGATTCACTCATTGCTAATTGTCTTAGCCTTTTCTGTGTGAAAAGTTAGCTGTACAAAGATAATTAATGCTTATAACTTTTGTGCAAATGGAGCATAACTACTATTACAAAAAAAACTATACTGAGTATCTACTGCATTTCTCCCCATTTCTAACGTTATACGTAAAGTTTTAACGTTATATTGCACATTACAAATTCAGCTGTTTTCAACAACAAAAAGTGCTTTACTTTGCATCTTTGTCATGGCCAACAGTCACTTCACAGCCTGGGAAAACCTTTGCTGCCAGCACAGGTGAGATACAGCACAAGCCAATGGGCTTCTTCTCAGCATGGAAGGCATGCAGCACTGTTTTAACCTGCTCATTGACAGAGCAGTCTTTTCCCTGGACAGCCCAACTACATAGATTCTTAGCTGCTCCAAAGCCACCTGGCAAAATATTAGTCAAAATGAAATATTTGTGCTTTATTTTTCTGGTAAAATTAAATGGTAGGATATTAAGTGTATAGCCGTTCTTCCAAAAATACCCATAAATAAGGAATATGTGCATACCAGGAAAAACGATGGCATCCAGCTCTTTCACATTGAGCTGCGAGAGGTCTTGGATATCACCTCGGGCCAGTCTGGCGCTCTCCACAAGCACATTCCTCTTTTCTTCTGTTGGAGAACCTTTCAAGTGATCTACAACATGCATCTGATCAATGTTGGGTGCAAATATCTTGACCTGCAGGGAGGTTGGTTTTGTTACCAAAAAACAACACGAATGACCAATGAATTATGATATAAAACATCATTTTACAAAGTAGACTGATGTACTATACTACAATGTACTATACAATTTAAATTTTTATAAAACATATAATAAGAAATAAATATAAAAAGAGAGACTGAATATGATTGAGACTGTAGATATTGTATCTGAGGTATGATAAAAAAGAACAAACCTAACCAGGCATAAACTATACGTGGAGTTGTTGTTTTTGTTACTGCATAATTTTCTATTTTAAATGTCTACACTGTTCCATTCTGCGAGGTGAAGAATTTGGAGTTTATACAGTCAGATGTTCGCACATGTAAACTTACAGCAGCTTGCTGACGGCTCAAATGAACCAGGACTGCAGACGCTTCGTGGATTTCACTGCCATCAAACACACCACAACCGGCCAACACCACAGCGACACGCTTTGCCATGTCTTTGAATTAAACGGCTGTCACAACAGCACAGAAAATCGTGGTGAACTTGAAAAGTTAAGGACGTTTGTGGTTGTGGTTTGTAAATGAAAATGTTACAGCGCCTCTAGCAGCAGCGGTGGAGAAGAGCGTGCCTTTATTTTGAAACGCGTTTTTGAAGAGAGCTGTTTCCGTTTCCGGTGTCTTCATTGACATATGCGCTGTCGCTGTAGGAAAGTAGTTATTATGGCAGGTTAAATGAAAACTTGTCGTGACAATGTGGGAGCCTAAATAAATATTACATTTATTGATGCATGTGTGGTCACTGAATAGCATACCTAGTGCGTATTGTAGTGCGGTTTTTTCCACTCAAGCCATAGATACAAGCTAACTTGCTAGCTAATAACCTTCTTAGGTACCGTTCAATATCAGTGTGGACATGGCAGGACTATATCGTGCCCTTAAAACATCCAGCAACACTGTTATAAAGGTACATTTTTATCAGCGGATAAGCTGTTATTAAAAATGTTGTTATTGTGTTAAAGATGTATGTACATGTGGACCTATTTAACAACTTCAATTTGTATTTGCAGATTCTGACACAAGCAACATCGTGCCCATTGTATGGAGCACACCGCACTAAATTTACTAGGAGCCGCATCCCTCCACAGGTATGTGATGGTACAATTGTGCATGCGCACTTCCAAACGATTCAAATCAACTGACCGTCTTCTCTCTCTTTAGGTGTTTGAAGAACGAGCTAAAGAACATGAGAAGTATGGTGGAGATCCAGAACATCCACATAAATTGCATATAGTAACACGAGTTAAAAGCACAATGAGGAGACCGTATTGGGAAAAGAAGGTTGTGCAGAGTTTGGGACTGATGAAGGTGGGCTGTGGGTTTTATTTTTGTGTTGATTAGTACCATACAAAACCAGCATTATGTTGTTGAATACATCTTGTTTATGATCAACAGGCACATGAACCCCGTGTCCACAAGAATATCCCCTCAGTTAACAATCAACTGAAAATGATCAAGCATCTTGTTAAGTAAGTTGTACATTTGTATTTCATCACAATTTAAACTTGTGATCGTACACAACTGGCTGTTAAAATTATACCTTATGTGCAGGATTCAACCCCTTAAGCTCCCTTATGGACTACCTGCTGAGGAGGATTTGGCCAACACGTATCTGAACAGCAGAGGGGAGCTGGTAGTAAAACGTCTGCTTAAACCACTGGACCAGAAAGCCATTGAGTCATAGAAGTTTTGGCCTACTGTTGTTGTAAATGTTGTCTGTTGTTATCTGTTTAATAAAGATTTCCATCAACTAAACGTTCACCTTACAACATTTGTCACCGCTGTGAACACAAGAGAGGACTTCACACATTTGAAATAATTTTTTTAATAAGTCATGTACTGCTACAAAAAAAGGCCTGCATTTCCTATCCCATCAGTGGGAGAAAGAGGCAGCCATTTTTATTGGAATGCAGAAGCTCGCTTTCTTGGCACTTGTTTGATGCTCACGAAACTGAGCCTCAGTCCATCAGAGGCAAAAAAATCATTTGTATTTGGACCACTGTGTAAAACATGAGCTTCCAGGTGTTACTTGCAGAAATTCACTTTTAGTTAATAAATCAAAACTAGAGAGAAACACCATGACCAGAATTCTGCTTCATGAAAAAGTTCTTCACTTCTATAGTTTGAACTGATTTTATGGATATGAAAAAGTATAAATTAATACATTTTAAGGTGATTGCATTCAGTCATCTTAAAACATAGAAAATAGGTGAGTCACACAAGAAACTAAATAAACAGGGCAAGAAAATGAGAGACCACAACATGGTTTTACAAGACTTGTAGGAAGCCCTGAGAAAACGGAGCTTGATGTTTGGTTCTCTAATCCTCATCAGATTCAGAGTCTGAATCATAACCTTTGCCTCTAATGGTCTTCTTTTCCACCTTGGTGAACTTTGACCCGTGCTTCTTCCCAATTGCTGGTGGCTCCAAAAGATTTCCACTTAAAGGGAAATAAATTTGTTAGAATACAAACATACTGTAAACAAGATTTGACCTGCATACAAAAATATATACACGGGCAGATTCCCTAATAAGAAAAGACAACAGATTTATTCTTCAAAATATTTTATATATATGTTATATTCTACCTGTAGTTAATGATATCTGAGCATCCCAGTCTCCACTCGAGCATTTCGGTAGGGAACTCATCTGTGTTCCCCAGATCAGTGAAGCCCACAACAAAATCCTTCGTCTTCCCATCCTTCACCAGAGCCAGTGTCGGGAGCACTTTAATCCTCAGCCTCTCGGTCAGGAATGGAGCCTTCTCAACATTTAGCTTGATGAACTTTGTTTCCACATGTTTCTTAGCCAAAACAGCCAAGTGCTTGTCTAAAACTTTGCATCTATAGAAAAACAAATTTTACGGATGTTAAAAACTTTTTTCTCCATTTTGGGGTGATTTATTCTTTTAACAGTGCTCGTAACAGTACATAATAACAAAACATAGTACAGTAAGTAAAATATTAAGTTAACCACCTGAAAGTAGAGTCTCTGTAGAAATGGCAGATCACATTTTTGCTTTCTTTCACCTCGGCAAAGAAATCTTTCTCACTTGGAATCTCTCGGTATTCACCATGTCCTTTAGACAGCCACTCCTGAGGACAGACACATACCACAGACTATATAGTCTGAACTGTACTTATGGAAAATATGATATGCTTTAATACATTGTAATGATTATGTGATATGCTCACAATAATCATTTTTAATATTGCATCAAGCTATTTAACATCCCAAACTGTTTAAAGACGTGTTATGTCTTATTATTCAGCTATTATTATAACACCCACTTGCTTCTGCTTCTGGGCTTTTCTAAGGGCCTCGAGTCTTCTCTCCTTTAGCTGCTCCAGCTCATCTTCATCCATACGTTCCAACTTGTTCAGTTCAGCATCCAGCTGGTCCTCCACCATTCGTGCTGACTGCAGAACCTGCTGTTCCAGAGCCTTTGCAACAACCTCCATTGACTGACTGGCCATTTCCTCTCACAATCCGACTTCCTGTTACACATTTAATTAATATAAAACGATACAGGTCAAAATAGGTATTATTAAATACAACGACAAAATACAAAGATGACCGGTGGTGAAATTTAGGAAATGCTTATTAGAGTAACTCTGCAACAACGGGACAACCTATGTCTCAAAACAAATAGTATGTTATTGTATGTGTAGCATGTAGCCTGTGCCAGAATAGGTGTCTATGGAAACAACGCACACAGTTAGTCGGTGCAAAAGTATCGTAATTGACGGGTTTGAAAAACACACCGCATTAAAGATAACGTACTAAAAACTACTAACGTGTAAAAGGCGCGAAACACTATAATCAAGAAAAAAACGCGTATAGCCAGAACGAGCAACAATAGAGACGCTAGTACAAAAACCGCGTATAGACAAGCATGTCAACCGGACTCACTTTCTTTAGCTGCTTCTTCAGTGTCTTACCAAGAAATGTTGCTTTCAAATGAAGAAACGCTTCAGAAAATATGGACAATCTGATTTACCGTTAGATTTAGAGGTTTATGTCAAATTATGCTAGAGCTAGCTTCTGAACACCGTGACAACGGCAGTTTTGATCACCGAAACACCACAAAGACTTATCATCAACAGCAGCTTGTTGCAAATTACAAAACGACACACTCTGAAGAAAGCGAAACCAAACGACCACAATTTTTAACAAACAGACCCTTTGAAAACCAATGATTTTTGTTAAAATGTAGGTTTGTCAATGGCACCTACCGACACTTGAGATTTCGAGAAGGCGGCACGATGACGTAGGCTGCACAAACAGGCGTATGTTGATTACGTCATGCAATCCTTATTTCTACAGCCCACATTTTGACCCAATTTCAGAAAACAAAATAATTAAAAAAAGCTGTATTTTATGCCATAAAAGCCTGTACTGTACAAAAGTGACACGCAAATTCACGTAAATACAATTTCTTCTTGATAAAAAATGTTTTGCTACTCTTAGGCGTACCCATACAAAGTGACCATTGTAATCTACCATGGTAAAACCTTACGTTCCCAAAATGTACCACAAATAGCAGCTATTTGTAGTTAATTTAACTGGATACAAACTCATATTTGGATTTTGCCTGTCCTTTTCCACCAATAATTTAACTGCTAATTTTCTCAAATTAAAATATTGTTACTACAGGCTATAATTAGGACGTGGTCACCTACTGTACAGTTGAAAATTTTTCGTAAGACAATTTGTCATCGTTTGGCTTAATCTTTCTTCATCTTATTTGTTTGATAAGTTTTAGATTTCATGCTTATATAATATTGGTGTAATTGAAACATAACACAAATAAGACAATAGAATACGTATCCAAATTTATTTGAAAATTTAGAAAACATACAAATGATGTCACAGCTTCAGGTCTTCAGGCACCGGTCATTCTGTCATGACAGATTATTGACCATTTATGGATTTTCAGGCCTTGCTTTCTGTATTGTCGTCATAAAATGTGAGATAATAACAGATCTTTGACTATAAACTCAAAGTAATAGAGAAGTACATTCTGTTCATATGTAAATCCAAACGGTTTGTTACTAAATTTTCCACCTTGATCTAGATCCACAATAGTCTTAATTTCTATTAGCACCTTATCCGCATATTAAAAATGTAAAACAGAGGCATGACAGGAGTTGTAACCTTATTTAGTACAACTAACCTGGCCAATGTTTTAATCTTTTTTTCATAAATATTAATCTTTCTTTCAGCTCTTTCATACACACTAACAAACATACATCAAGAAAACAATCAATAGGAGGATTTTTTTAAAATCTAGGAAAACCTAAACGTTAGCTTTCACGTATATGTTAGTATCCACATGCTAAAAATCTGACAGAAGACTTTAAAGATGACCTTTTCCCTACTTGTACTTTCAATTTCTTACACTGATCTACAAAAGGCAAATAACATGCCACTCCATTCTGCTTTGCTGCAAAGTCTGTTAAATAAATCTGAGAGGCCAGATTTTCAAGATAAAACAAGTTCTGGAGTACAAGAGGAAGAAATGTTGAAAAGACAAGAAAACAAACAGCAAACAGAAAGCAAATACACTTGCTTTGACAAATCTCTTTCAAAATCTCGGTATAGGAAAGTCAGTGCGTTCAAAACATTCAAAAAAATTCCCTCTAGACGCTAGTCTAGAAAGTTGACATCATGATGTAAATGATGAGAGAAAAATTCAGTGTTCAGTTGCTTTTGAATGAAGTTGGAATGCTCATCTGTTTCAATCATACAGACACATCATTGGTTAGATCATTTAGTCCTCAGATGTCACCTGTGTTCTCTGTGAGGCTTAATTAGTGATTTTACAGGCAACGATGCTACAATGATTGACAGGTTCAAGCAGTTTTGTTTTCCCTTTCATACGTCAAAATAAGGTGGCAGGACTGGGCTGATGTCACAGTGACTGAGGTTAGGACGGTCGACCTACGTGATCTTCAAAGTGCTACCATAGGTTTGCTGTACCACCACCTGCACGTTGTCAAGGATGAAGTCGAAGGCCATGCTCCACACCGACTCCGTCGACTGCTGCATAAGTCTCGAAGAGTAAAAACAATTTACATTTTAAATAAATACAATTTTTAACCTGTCTATTGTCTATTATGGCTCACGATGTGTGTGGGGTAAGATGTGCCACTGTATTTAAGAGGTGGTGAATGGGACCAACGAATACTCCGCTTATATTTAAGGATCAACTACAATAAAAACCGTAAGGGCCACCGAAATATGCCTTTCCAAAAAAGGGGTCAAATGAGCGCGGTCGTCCTATTTTTGGGGTAAGCTTTGCCATTGTTGTTTTTTTACATAATAAACATGTATATAATATACCCATTTAAAAATGTATGCACCGTTTGCCTGCAGAGATAGCTTGGAGAAACATTTATAGAAAGTCTGATACCTCTTCATGTATTTGATGACAAGGTAGAGTTTCTCCAGGTCTTTATCTTCCACAAGTTCTGTGCAGTACTTCACCACCTGCAGAATGTCCTCCTCCATTGGTTCTGAGGGGATTCAGCACCACACAGTTAAACCAGCTATACAGCGTGTATGTGTACTTCTATGAAAACAGATAGTCTTCCTCTCAAGCCTCACATGGTACACAGCCTTCCTGTTCCGCCCTACCTGAAATGGTGGTGACCCATTCACGAATCAACGTTCTGATGTCGCTGAATTCATAAGCTCCAGCCAGGGTTGGGAGTGGGCGGGGATTAAATTTAGATGTCTCTGGGGCATCTGTGCTTGGAGAGGATGGGCACTGTACATTTTCAGTCTACCGAGTAGAAACATTTTAAATATGAAGCATTTTTTTTTAATCAAATGGATTTTGTTTTTTAGGGTTATGGTGTCAAGAAACATTTATAAACTGTACAGAGGAAAAAAAGGTAACTGGAAAGGCTTACTTTGAGGCCCTGGTGTTTGATTGAAACACACATTTTGGAGGGGCTGGATTTTGCTGGACTGTTTCCTGTTTGTAGCCGTTTTTTGAGTGGACTGGGACCGTTTTTGGCAGGACTGGCATTTCTCTTCTTGTAGCGGCGCTTGATTTTTCCAACTGCAGGCTGCTTGAGCTGAGGAAATGGGTTTTTCGGCTCCACTACAGGAAGTGAGAGACAAATGGTTGGACACTGTTTTCTGCCTTTATGACATGCAGTATGGGGTAGCGGTAGATCCATCATTTTTACTGACCAACGCCACCTTGAGCTTGAGCGGTTTCTTTGTTTCTATAAGCGGAGAAAAGCTCTTCCTGTAGCTCTCTGGGAAGCGCTGCAAACACATCTGGGTCAACCTGTTAAAAATGCAGGCAAAACTGAAGGAAATCTAAAAAACAGGTTTTATGTTCTTTTTGAGAACAAAACATACCTGTGAGAAATCAGGAAGCTCCAGTACAATGCCAGTCATAGATGGTTGTCCTGCATGGTTTGGGAGCTGCAGTATGAGGGTGCCAAGCATTGGGTCTGGAGGTGGAGAAGAGGTGATTCGAGGTGGAGTTAAGAGATGAGATGAAGTGCTGGGCCGTTCCTCTCTGTGGCACCAGGACTGCTCCACCTGTTTCCTTAGTTCTGCAGGTAAAGCTTCTAACACAGAACGATCCACCTAAAACAAGTGGTGAAATAGGAGCTTATGTACCTTCTACATATCTGCCAAGTTATTTACTCACGCACTTAGTGTTGTAGCAGATCAGAAAAGGATTTTAGTGTTAAGCGTTTATGGAGCTCAAGCAAGATGATCTTCTAACCTGAGAGGGAGACGGCACCTCAATGCTGAGGTTTAGGTATGTTCTGACATGGTTGGGGGTGTGTGGATGAGAAGGTTCTCCTTTACTCGTCCCAGGTATTGGATCTGAGATGTTGGAGGGTGGTGATAAGGGAGGGACGATTCTCTCCTGATTGGATGAGAAATCTTTAGAAGATGAAGTGCTGGGTAAACCATCTGAAATAAAGAGCGAGAGAAATCTGAGGTCTGAGAACATTTTCCACATGTATGATTTGAACTCTCACACGCTGTATTCCAAACGCACGTCTCTGACCTTGTGCTAGAGGGTTATTACTGTGTCTGTGGACAGGCTGTCTGACCAGCAGCAGGTCTTTAATAGAGCGACCCCGAGAGGCCCCTTGTCCTGACTGATCTGTGTGCGATCCCTCCAATTGCTGCACCTGTAGTCCCACCCCCCTCATGTCCGTCACGTCCAACTTCATGGCATGGAACAGCTTAATGGCCTCTCTGGCAATCAGCTGACCACTGTCTGTTGGCTGAGCTAGTAAAACAGACCTGCAGAGTGACACCAATAGGACATTCTCAAACATATATCAATAAAACTCAATGGATATTTCAGAGGTCTATCAGCCCCAGTTTATCCTAACGTCTGTCACCTGGCAAGGTTGTCACAGATACCATGACCACCGTATTTGGCCGGCTCTATCGGAGCCCCTGCCTTCCGCATCATGACCTTCAGCGTAACCCGGCGACCTCTAAGCCCCGCCCCCTCCAACCTCTTCTGCACCTCCATGGATAGGTTAGTGAGGAAAGACTCCGCCTCTTCGACCTAGAAGCATTAGAGGAAATGGACGGCTAATGAGGAACATCAACAGATTCAGAAAGATGACAATAACAGGACGATTTAAAATGCTCGCTGTGACTCGTATACTTCAAAACCTTTGTAAACCGAATGTTGTAGTTCATCTCTGCCGACACAGACTTTCTCTCCTTCTCACTGCGCACAAGCCTGTCATCCAGCCCTCTGCAAAAGCGAAAGAGAGTCTGACCCGTCCGTGGCCCGAACTCCTTCTGTAGGCGAGACATGGACAACTGCTGCAGGTCTCCGCACGTGCTTACACCCAGAGAAGCCAGCTTGGAGCTCATTGATCGACCCACCCCTGTACACAAGCATAGACGGGCCACTTGTATATACATGCCATTGCAATGCCAAATATGGCGACTGCGGAATGCACTGTTCTCACCAGGCAATCTGGACACAGGTTGAT
The DNA here is from genome assembly GCA_036877575.1 of Botia almorhae. Taxonomy (NCBI): domain Eukaryota; kingdom Metazoa; phylum Chordata; class Actinopteri; order Cypriniformes; family Botiidae; genus Botia; species Botia almorhae. Next base: position 109,383 of record JAZGTJ010000305.1, read on the forward strand.
CCCTGATAAAATCATCCACTGCCTCTGATCTGAGGAAGTACTGTCCGTTCGGCTTGGCCTTCCGGGTCGCCATCCGAGCTAGAAGGATGTTGGAACCTGGTATGGTGATTTAAGAAGGACAACTGAGACCTTATAGCACAAACATCTGCATGAACATACAAAACCTGGAGTACCCATTAAAGTTTAATCGTAAAAAAGATCTTACACACCCATTCCAACCGAGGCACAGCATCCAGTCCTGTTCTTAATGTCCGTGCGGATGGCCCCAGCCAGATCTTCACAGGTGACTCCCAGCTCACTCAGAAGAGTCGTGGCGTCCACCAGAGCCTCGTCACAACTCAACGCTTCGATGTTATGAGTGTAGCTACAAAACAAGCAACCATGAAGAAAAGGGTTTAATTTGTCTGCTGGGTTTAAGTAGTAAGTTAGACAGCAAGAAACAGAACCATGAGCTTCAGATCTCTCAGTACCTGGCCAGGGTCTCGTACATGGTCAGCGCCACCTCTTTATACGCCTGGAAGTCATATGGCACAGCCTCCAGATCAGGGCAGAGCTGTTTAGCACGACCAAAAAACATGCCGTTTCGCACACCGGCCTGTCTGTTAAAAAAATACATATCAATCAGCCAATTGGATCTGATATGTACAAAAACATTTACCTTTATAGCATTATAGTAAATGTTGGCTGTATGTATGTAACCGTAATGAAGTAGACAGGAAGTGGGACTGTAAATACCTGGCCTCATAGCTGCAAGACGCAATCTCTGCCATAGACAGAGCGGTCTGGTCTACATTCACTCCATTACTGGGAATCTCGTCAGATTGTGGAGATGGGGTTGTCTCAAAATCTTCATCTGTCTTCTCTAAGTGCACAAAAAAACACAAGAGTCACTAAATTTAAACCGTACTTTGATCTCATGGAGTTTGTAATGCAATTTATTCTGAATTTCAACCGAAATGTCTGGAATCTGAGCTCACCTGCCCTGTATTTCTCTTTACTCTGGTAGTACTGAAACTCAAACTGAGGGTCAGCTCCAGGTCGCTGTGCAACACGGCCCGGCCCGCGGTTACTTGTAACTGCGACTGGTTTCCCTAGGGAATAAATGGACCATAAATAAAAAGCTCAAATATCAAACAATTGTTGATTACATGCCACAACATACAGTAGCAAACCCAGCTGCGTGAGTGAGTTCTGTTCAGGGTTTAAAAGGTACCTATGAGATCTGGTCGGTGTCTCAGCCCAACTGACACAAAGAAGCAGTCCATGTCCACATGTAGAATACAGGACTGACGCATTTGTGGAGCGGGCATTGAGGAACCTGGACCAATAGGAGGGACTGTTTGTAAAAGGCTGAATTCAGTCAAATAAGCATTTAAACACCAACACACATGCCTTCCATGAACTGCACTTACCTTTGAGCTTTTTTAGTTTCTCTTTCCCAGGAAAAACAGCGCCCCCCGCTGCTTGGCGCTTGCTCTGCAGGGCATTGACGTACTCCGAGAACTCGTTCCGCCACGTAGAAATATGATGCAGCCTTGAGTGGGAAAAGAATTCCGATATAATTCCAGCTTCTGCTCCGTCAACAGTCCGCTTGCTTCCTGACTGCTTACTGGAGTCAGCATGGGCGGAGTTAGGCATCATATGGTAGCTCCCATTTAGTCGTACTTTGCTGGTCTGATTCTGCAGATTCACCTTCTCAGGGAGAGCTTCTGGATTGGATGTTGGTTTTGGTTGGAGTTCGTTTTTTGGTATTCTGTGAGAAACGGACTCCTTTAAATGAGCAGCTGTGGATGTGGAGGGTCTCTGATGACAATCTGCTTCTGAACCAGCAGAAGAACAGTCAGATCGCTGCTCACCTTCACCGTGTCCTGCCTGTGGGGTCTGAGAGTGATGGGGCTCTCTGGTAGCAACCTGAGGAAGATGTTCTGCTAAGTCCTGAGGCTTTAAGGCACCATTCATGGGGTGTATATAACCATTGCTTAACAAAGGGTCTTTCGAGCCTCTTGGGAAAAGGTCACAGGCATCATCATCATCATCATCTTCATCGTGAATCCCGTTAGTTTTATGGCTCCCTGTATCTTCATCAAAGATAATGCTATATGAGCCATTGCTGCCAAACGAAAACATAAGAGGTCAGAAAACATTATAATATTTAACTTGGGCAATAGTGGTACATGGTGCCCAAGGTTGCTTATGGCTGTTTTAAAGTATACTCACAGTTTGACATCCAGCTTGGTGTGCCCTGTGGAGTCATTATGGTTAATGTAAGTGGATTTGATGGCATCTTTAGAGTGGGTCTGGGTGTGGCTGGGCTGAGCCTTGATGCTTTCTGATTGGGGGAGGGTTGGGCTGGGTTTGGGTGGGTCACGGCTGGACCCTGGATCCTGCGCACCTCGTGTACACACTCCTGCGAAACTCAACCCTTTCTGCTTTGCGTACAGCTGGTATTGAAGGTAAGAAAGCTGCCGGCCTGCCTTAATACTGCAAAAATGAAGTACAAATATTTGAATAATATTTTGCTTTTAAAATGGATGCACACACTGGCACACTCAAACACACACCTGTCTACAATCCACTCTGGTCGCACTACTTTCTCTCCTCTGAGCTCCTGTATTTTGCTGTTGGGCAGGTTGGTGGCGATGATGTGTGTGGTTTTGGAGCGAGAGTAATACAGATGGAACTGGCCACCGTGCAGCATCATCAGCCTGCGCAGTTCAGCTGCGCTGGGATCTGCACATGGAGAGCACAGCATACAAGATTGTCAAAATGCACCAGAGGCGGCACAGTGGTTAGTGTGTATGGTGCTTGTATAGCGAACATGGGTTCAAGTATAGCCTGGAACACTTCCCAAACCAATACCACCTCACCTTCTCCAAAAATTACTATAATTAACTGTCTGCAGTTGCCAAACAGTCATTAAAATGTTCTATTAACCAATGACTCATAAAACAATATGGCGTTGACTGCATATATTTAATGGGGTAAAATTCGGAGTCCTTTTGTATTTAATAATATATTTAAACATACATTGTATTTAATAATACGCTATTTCAATCTTAATTGCTTTAATGGACGATTGAGACAATCTGACATTTTGTACATAACAGTTAACATTCAATGCAACAAGACATTGCTAATTTAATTAGTAACCGAAAACTGAAACGTCATCATTTCTCAATTACTGCAAATGATGTTTTGTTTTTCACTAGTTTACATTTTTTGAAATCCTAAAACTTGGTATTTATTGTCAGGCGTAAATTGTCCTCCGAATAGCATATTTACAATCTGGACTCACTAATCTCATTGTGAAAATAAACGTTGTGTTTACACTCGTAAGCGAAGCACATGTGATGTGATGAGGAGGATAAGAGGGGAGAGGTCTGACCTGTGTAGCCGTTGACGTAGATGGCCACGCCGCTGAAGATACAGGAAGACATCCCATCTTTCTGCTTCTCTCTCGGAGCGTCTTTCTGAAACTGATCCTGAAGCTTTGATACTTTCGCAGCCATGTAACCACCCTAAACAAATTCAATGAGAATACGAAAAAACACCCATTCACATTAAAACAAAGACTGAATGATCAAAGATGAATCAAATCAGCAGACAAAGCAAACAGCACCAACTGACAGTTCACACTTAATTCAGAAAATATTACTCTAGCAGAAAAAGAGCCGACGCATGCACACAAAGAAAAACGTGAAGTGTCTGGCTGACAAGCGTTTGAATATGCCTCAGACATTCAATGAGACTGGAGGTGCAAGTCTGCCCTGCTGGCACGGCGACTCTCTGTCTCCATGGCAACGGATGGAACGCTGGGATTCAGGAGTCGAGCCTGAACCAATAAACAGACGCGCGCACAAATACTCAACGATACTCACTCCACCTGTACTGACGGGAAATTTCCCTGAACTTAATTAATATAGCTTGCGATTCACCAACACAAAAGACCTAACATAGACAAGGACCTTTCTGTGTTTACTTCAGCTTCAAATCCTGCACAAAATGACTAATATACAGGACATTCACAAGCACATATGGGATGAGGGGCCTGCTATTACTATTAAAGAACACAAATAGCTAAATCACAACAAAATGTACAAACTCCACCCTTTACGGTCCCAAATTTGGTCTTAAAATGCTCTGTTGCCACCTTATGGGGAAATAACGTGATTGTAAAGTAATCAGTGAATGCAGATCCTTGGAGTTGTTGATGCTAGTGCAGTTCTGCTAATGCCTGAGGAACATGAAGACACCGAAGCCTATCAAATCTCTCGACAGGTTTACTACACTCAGAGTATGTCGGCAGAGCCGCGGCACGGGCCACCAGTGAGGAAAATTGACATTACTCACTGGTGTAATACAAATGAAACCTGTCTAGACTTCAGAAGTCACGCACACACCAGCATACACACACACACACACCGGCATACACACAGGACGAAATGCTTGCCTGGTAGAGGTGGTCCACGATTATGAGGAAAAATGAAGTACAATAACAGTAAGCTTTAAACAGTTAACATTATGCTTTACATGTGACAGCACAGTAACTTATTGGCCACACCTACCAGTATATGAGTTAATTATAAAAATGTAAATATTTCTTATTGGCCTGTGTGATCACAGCAGCATTTACAAAATGAGTCAGTGTCAGTCTTTCAGTGAAGCTGCACCAGTCAACAAAATTCAGACACACTTAATCACTGTGACACTCTGATATCAATATTTTCATGTTGGTAATCTAATGTGTAATATTGCGCGTGCAATTCTGGGGAAATAAATTTGTAGGCGACCTAGAAAAACGTCAGAATTATCCACATTATTTTTGTTTTTGGTAGACCATTAGCATATCTTAGATTTGAAACTCTCTGTGAGGGTCTGACTAGCGCTTCCACGTGCAATTTAAATCACATATTACATTGCAGCTACAGATAAAGTAACTGATCAGTTGGTAAGTATCTCTTTTATTTCCTCACCAAAGCCAATTTTTAGTCACATTTGATGCTTGCCGAGGTCGTAATTTTGGATCCTGCGTGAGAACAATAAAGAATTAGAGGCTCTTACCCTTCCTCCCCATCCATCATCTTCACTGGCTTTCTTCCTCCATCCATCTCGACTCATACTGAGGGACCTGCAAAACAATTCGGCAAAATGATTTAAAAATCCACATGATCCAACTGAAAATGAGAGCACATACGCGTTCTCGCTTCTTACGTCTGTGTGTGTTTACACACTGTAGGAGCAAGTTAAACAAGTGCTACCACTTTAATTAGCAGTTGAGTGACTACTTTAACAGAGAAAGTGGATCTTGTCTGGAAAGCTTGAAAGGAAAGTCTTGGCAGAAAACAGGCTGATGTCAAGCACTTTTCTTTGAATTCTTCCAGCTCCTAATATAACTTCAAATCAAAGCGAGTTTGTACTACTTGTACAACACACGTCAGAGAACTATGAAGAAAGGCAAAGGTCAAAAAAGAGCACATGGTCAAGCAGAGCAGAGGTCATATATGAATCTGAATTCACTCTCTCTTTGTTGTACCTGTGTGTACAGATTAGATTACAAATAATGTGTGTGTTCACGCATGTTTCTTTAGCATGTATTAGGTGAAGACCGACAGAATGAACTTTATTAGAGATGCATATAAAAAGATGCTACAAGCATGTGCTTTTTCCTCCATCGCAAAGAATCACCCCATCTTATTCTCCACGGGAAGCGCCATCAGCCGCGTCTTCACGTCCCATCCCGGCACTCTATCTCAGACGCGCATGCGGCGCGAACACAATGCGTCTAATCTGTCTCCAAATACGCACACGCTTCCCACGGAAATGGAACATCAAAGTGACTGTCTCTGACTTCTAGTTCTTGGTCTCTCTCTCTCTCGTTGTCAAAAACTTACGCACGCTGCGCTACAGCGTGATGCTAAACAGTGAGGCATCTGTAAGCGCTACGAGAAGCTCTGGGTAACTTTATCATCTCAGCCTGCTCCACACGACACCCTGCCGAAGATATCAGCAGCAACACAGCGCCAATGCCAGAGAGACAGAGAAAGTGAATTGTTGTCATGTTGGCGACACTTTAAAATATGTCCCTAAAAATGTGCCATTGGCTGAGCCAATGTTGCTGTATTGGACTGGTCAAGAAGCTTAAATTACAGAGCAATATTTTAACAGCACCACAGTGTTTGTGCTTTCCAGGGAAATCGGCATACACATGGAACATTTTAAGTTATCTCTACATATTAAACCGGTATAGAAGGAAGGAAACGCTTCAGCTTTAAGGAACTTTACATAAAGGTGCCGTGTGAGGGCCCCTGAGGGGCCACAAATCAGTCACAGCGGCACTTGCTCAGCCAACTCTGAATTAAAGGAAGTACAACAAAACTGACATTCTCCATGGAAACCCCACAATGTTTTCCCATGCAGGCAGCTTGCAAATTCAATTTGACAATATTATCAACACAGTCTTATGCTTTAACCCTCAATCCAGTACTCTCCAGGTCACCTACTCTACTAGTAACGCTTTACTATTAAAATAAAAAAGTTCTCCTAGGTAACTTTTAATAAACAGGCAGCACCCTCAGGGCCTCATGCGTACTTGTGTATACAGTCATAAAACGCAGGTCATAAACAATAGCTCATTAAGTGAACTGGCAAAATTACTAAACGTACAACGCATGCGTGCACTGGGGGCTTTGAATGCGTTGACAGATGGAAAAACAAACTACCAACAAGAATAAACACACTTAATGACATGCATGTACCGAAAGACAATCACGACAATCTTTTATACTAAATGTAAATTACTAAACCAGAAGCCTTATAACAGGAACTATACTGAACCTTGTTAATATACACGTATTTATGTAGTTAGTACACACAACGGCCGCTATGAGTGTGCAAGCTAGGACATGCCTGACCATGTGCACGATCGGCGTCTCGCACTGTGCAACAATTTTGGAAAACAGATATAGTAAGTTGATTGGGCAGCTACTGTCGATCAGACACAGATAAGATTAACAAGGCAAGTGACATTTCGACCTCAAATCGCATTACAATCAACATTTGCAACAATGTTGCATAAGTGCACTATACCAGTCAAATCGATTAGTTCAATACTGAACAAGAAAACAATAGCAATGCGTGTGGTCTGCGGTTACGTTTTGAAATTAAACATTTGAAAACCGACATTGTTGCTCACCTAATATCCCCCTTTTCCTTAAAGATGTATTTTGTTCAAACCAACGCGTCTTTGTTTCCGCTCTTGCGTTGCGTCCTCCCCTTTTGCGTCAATTTGAAAAAATTACTAACAGAGGCGTCGGGCATATCGGACTTTCTCCATATCAACATGCTCCCGTAAATGCACAATTCACCCCTTTCACCCTTCACTCGTATCTCTCCATTACTGGACGCTTGCTCACTGTCGCCTCTCTGCCAGATTTTCTGCTTGTTTTCCGCGTAAGACCCACCTCCTCCTCTCCGCCGGGGTCACACAGTGACAGTACCGCCCGCCTCCGTCTGGATCTCACAGCGACCTATAGCGGACAGTTATTCCAACTACACTTGACGCAGCGCGCTTTTGATGAATGGCAATCATAGCATCAAGTTGCCTTGTTTATTTCTAATGGCGAAAGCATTGCTCGTGTATATATTAACTAGGTCAGGCAGACGGTGCTTTGTAAACGAGGCAAATGTCTTGTTTTTGCGGTTAAAAACCAAACCTTCACAGTAGTGGGATTCGTAAATTTGCCCACACTGCTGCAAATGACAAAGGCAGACTTGTGTTAAATTTAAGGTGACCGAGCTAACGGGCAAGGTTTGTCTTTATATAATCTGTCCCACTGCTCGGTGTCCCGAGGTAACCTGTGGTGCGCAGACAGTCTGACGCAGAGCGACTGTCTCGGAGACATATATTTAGCTTCTTGTGTTTTCTTATGCTGTTTCGTGTCGGAATATCTGAGACGTTTAACAAAAACGGGTGAAAAGATTATTGCGATTGCCACAATAATATCTAAACCTTCTGGTGTTAAAGATGGATGAAAATGACGGTTCCTAGCTGCAATCCCAAATTTTCACCTCTCTACCGCCATCTCTGTATGAAACATAAAATTGCAGGTTACATGTTGAAGTTAAATGATGCCAAACTAACAGTTGCCGGGAAATCGAAATATAAAGCTCGATTATAAATCTCAGATTATAAATGTCATATCATGTACTTGCTCAGTAACTGATTTGTGTTCTTTTTAACCCTAAAGTTTGCAGATTTAGAGCGATTGCAAATTGCAGCTTTAAGGCGGAATAAATGATTTAAGATCATAAAATTGTGAGTTATATTTTTTTGTTGTCCGATTACACAATAAAGTACAGCGGAATAAATGATTTAAGATCGTTAAATTGTGAGTTATATTTTTTGTTGTCCGATTACACAATAAAGTACAGTTACCTATACTTATAAACACTTTTACATGTTTAGAAGTTATAACCAATGTAGATTGTAAAGGTAAACGGTTAATATTTTATTGTAAAAATGTATGTCAATAAAAAACAAATTTAAGGTGGATCTGTAAGTCAGGCTTTCAGTATTCTTTCATATGGTATTTTTCTAACCGCCCTCTAATTTTGTCCGGGAACACAAACGTCATAATGACGTCACTCATTTAACCCAATTATTTTATCCAAATAACATTCCGTTTATGAAGAAATCGTTTCTATAATTTCTTCAATTGATATGTTTACTAAATGATTTTAGATCTTTTCTCTGTTATAATCATTGTCCATTATACTGTACTTGGTTTGTTGTAACAAGAGAGGCAAAAACAAACTGACACGAATGCGTCATGAAGTTATGTGCACTGCAGTATACTATATTATTTTAAATGTATATTATTATAACTATTTTATACTCTTTGTATAAGGTTCTCCGAGGCACATATTTTGTAGTTTTACATTCTGGTCGCTGATTTACGTATTATACATACAGTGACTAAATAATTTCGCAAGAACGCAAGAGCAGAATAAAGACTAAAAAATTAAAACCTAATCAAAGTATATTTTATCGTATTTCATAATGCATTTAATGGCTTCCAAGAATACATCTGAAGACATGTTTTAAATTACACACCTGTGCATCGGCTAATATACGGTAGTAAATCTATGCCAAATGTTTTCCAATAGATGGCAGTATTGTTCTATAGCTGAATAGCTGGCTCTGGCGCTTGACCATGGACGCTTCTCAAATGCAAAATACTGGTGTAATTTAGATCACAGGTCATTTTCTTTCTACTGTCTTAATATTTTTTATTTTACTTGGACCAAAAAATATATAGTAAACGCATAAAATAACTTGTAGGCTACATACAAACAATAAATAAACAGCATTTATAATGCATTAAAATATAAAACGTATACATCTCAAAATACAGATGTGCTGTTTCTCGTGTGTAAAATGAAGTGTGATAGATTTTATTTTGTATTTACCTGTGATTAGGGTGAATGTGTGATGCATTGACAATATATATACGAAGGAGAGAAGAGGCAAGCCAAACTTTAAGAATAGTGATTCTTAGAATACATTTACCCTTAAGAACTGAGTGCAAGGAAAGAGATTTCGTGTGCAAAATAGCACAAGCGCAGACAAGATCATGAGAAACCATTGACTGGCAGTGCTAAGCAGGATTTACCCCCGAGCTGTGGATCGAGAAACAGTATGGAAAAAAGAAGATGGAAGGAGAATAAGAAAAATTTGGCCAAGAATTTAAACTCCTTCCACTGTGTTTTTCCAAAATTGGGGACGGGAAAGTGCTGAAATTATGACAGGAATTGGAACAGGAGTCGGGCTGAAACAATCAGATGCTGACCCACGAGTCAAGCTACACACGGTCACTATACACAAACTTTAATGGGATCTGTAGTGGGCCTGCAAATAAATCAGACACGCCTTTGTGTCTTTGTTTTTTTTTTGGAAAGCAAACAGCACGTTACGGAAGACGGTAGTCTATAAAGAATAGAATTTAAGAGCAGCGAATAGAAATAAATAATTGAATTTACTGCAAGTCAATGCAGAAAACAATCAATCTGAGCAGAAATGAGCAAGGAGACAACTCAGAGATGCTGCTTTGTTGTGAGGCAGACGGTCCAGGACGTACTTTCACATATATTGTTATTTACCATTAGAGTGAATTAAAGTAATTAATCGGCATGTGGACTGAAAGGCTTGACTATAGGGTGCTTCTTTTGTACGTCTATCAGATAATAATGATCTTGGTATTGAGTTTAGTTAATGGAGTGTATGTGCTGAGTTATTCGGCTGTAAAAGGATTCCATTAGCTCGAAGATTGCTCCGTTATTTATTTGCTAAAATTGTTTTGATGAATCACAGTTTCGTTCTTTTAATCTTTTGTCCTGTTTCTCTCGCTCATTATTGACTTTAGGTGTGTTTTTACGGATCAGTTCACGACTTTTTTAGAACGCTTAGAACGTAGTTACTCCTCTGCAGAGAAATTATGCGTGTTGGCTTTAGGCAGTAAATAAGGTGCCTGCTGAAAAAAAATCTGCAGTTTTGAAATCAATTGTTTTATGCTTTTATTAAACCTTATACTCAAAATTGCTTTTATTGGACAGCCAATCTACTTTAAAGAACAAACAGAACAAACATAGAAATTCTTTATTATTTGCAGTATGATGAATACATCATATATCCAGTCGTCTTTGCTTTGTCAAGGCTTATTGGTGATGTACACTATCCATAATGAAACAGTAATCCACTAACACAGGACAGCTGAACTGCACTTAACTTTCAGCTGTTGTGGTGATCATTCCCACTACAATAGTGGCACATATCATGAACCTCTCATACCAACACAAGCCAGAGTTTTGGATGAACGCAGAACTTTAGCATTATTACCTTTGCTTGATTAAGCAAATTGTGCAGAAATTCCATCAGAAAAGAGAATCACAGATTGATCATGAATTTTTGTGACGTAATGACACCTCCCACGACAGTGAAAACGTATAGATTTAATGCACTTCTTATGCGACAAATCACACATATACAGAATTGAAGAGGACATATTTACAATATAAATATTATTGCTTTACATTTTTAAAATCATAAACGGCACACACACAAGCACATTCATACACAGAGACGAGCGTGGCACACAGGAATCTGAGCTCTGTATATTAATAGTGTAAACAAATGAGAGTTAGAGGTAGACCAACAGATATGTAAGAAAAACGTAAATGTAAGATACAGTAAAAGAGCAAAGAGAGGCACAGGGAGGCGAATGCAATGAGGGGGTGTGTGGGGGCCCTTGCCAGGGTTTGCCCTCTTGTCACTCTCTCAGCGTCTAATGGGAGTGATTGATTTTTCCGCCTGCTCTTATCGAGGGGAGCAGCCAGCATCAATAACAACGTGGAATTACACACATAGCATCTCCCAGCCGAAGAGAGAGGAACGGAGGATCAGGAACAGCAAAACTGGCTTGGAAAGGGAAACGGAGGGTGTCTGTTTATGCGTGTCAGCGCTGAGCCTAAATACACGATTAGATAAAAGATTTCTTATACAACTTTAAAGGTGTGAGCAAGCCCCATTTTCTCTGCCAAATTCCTTCCCCCTTTATCTTAAACTCATCGGCATTTTAAAGCATAAGAGCAGAGCCGGGAAAGAGGTGAAGGAGGCCCTTAAAAAAAGTAGAGAAGTGAACTTGAGTGTGTGGTATTCATATCTGTGTAATAATAATCTGTGATTGCTGTAGCTCTGTTCTCAGCACAAGAGGCGTCGAGAAAGCGGAAATTACCATGTTTCAGAAATGTGGCCGAACGAGGGGAAAAGGAGCGCCGTAATTGAATACTTTCACCAGACAGATTTCCCATTTTCCAATTTCCTGCCGGGCGCGTTAGTAATTTTGCCATCTCATCTGTTATTCCAGTGAGTCTTGGATCCAGAGGCTTAATGCAATTCTTGGGAGGTAATTGAAAGGTACAGGTGCGGGGATGTGGGGGGGCCGGGCTTCATTTGCATTCACAGTTTCTGCATATCTACAGCAATATGACCACCTCGACATATAGAACACATCTATGTATGTATGTGCTATGCGCCCCATTGCGTTTAGCAATTAATGTTTGTTGTTATTGCCCTGCGTGCTCACACGTATACACACACGTATATACACGATACACACACACACACACACACACACACACACACAGAGACAAACATACTAGACAGCAACTAAGCATTACTGTCAAACTGAGTAAAGAATGATACTTTCCCTCAGCAAAATAATACAATTTTAGGGAAAATGGGACCATCACAATAATTTTCTTACGATGAAAACACTTAGTGAGTACTTGCTCTGAAATCCAAGGATGATACATAAACTTCTGGATCTTAAAAAAGATAATTAGCTTAAAGATCTTCCCTCTTTAAATGAAACCTCCAGGACATATAAAAGTATTTCAGAGCCTTTCTCCATTCTGTGTAAAAATAACAGAGATTCTGAGAAAAGTTTGCAAGCGGTTCATTCCTCTGCACAAATTTTAAAGCTCCGCGGGGCTGGTAACCCTGACTCATTCTCCTTATAGTTTACTACAAAGCAGCACACATTCCCAGAATCTATTATTTTTATCCTCACTTCTGACACTTAAAATGGAAGATGTTAATAATATAATTGATAGATAGACAGTTGAGTAAAAAGATTGATAATAGCTTCTTTACCTCTCCACATACTGACCTTGCTTGGCTTCCTTCATTGTTTCAGTTTTATTAGTGGAGTCTTTGTTCAATGCAGAGGCCATTTTATCCCAACCTGGGCTACAAGATAAAGCCGAGCACTGAATCCAGCCTCCACATTCTCCCAAAACAAAAGAAGACAGATTCTCACTGCCTGCCCAAGGCCCAATCAGATCACTTGAAAACGTAAAGCATTTCTTTCGCTTGTAAGTCTCAAAGCCACACACACGCTCGCACGCACTTGATGGCCACTCTCTTTATCCGACCATCCTTCTGTCTTTAATGCAAACAAACCCATGGCTATTGATCGGCTAAACCTTGGACAGTATGTTCAGTATCCACTCATTGATCACAAGGTTCAGGTTTTTGGTCTGATGGGACTCTTGAATGAATGAAATGTCCATATGCTTCTGTTCAGTCGCGCACTTACCCAATTCTTCTACAGAATGAACAAAGGCTCATATTATTTCAGCTTCTATAGAGCTGTTAAAAAACTGTACTTAAAAGCACATAAAATGCAGCTATTAAAAATAAAGCCTTGCCAACATGCATTCCCCAAAGACATAAACAGTGGGATTCAAGGACTACAATGAGGAAAAAAAACATTCACATTAAAACACGTCCATTCCCATCTTGATCTTAAGACATGGGTGCAGTTAAATTACCTGTGGCGCTTTAAGTGATATTTTTAAAGGCACAGATACTGTTTGTGGTACATGAAGAACTTGATGATGCTTTTGACGGTTCTTAGCTGGACTCACTTAACCTGAATACAAACAGCATGGAAACAGCATAAGACAATAGGAAATTAAAACGTGTTATTTCTATATACATTCATGTGTTTGTTTACATGCTTGTTTTACAGTGTCATTATTATCATTTTTAGTTAAACTAGGTGGTGGGCGAGCAACGCCTATGAAATTGACACAGCATGGGGTGGAACAAATGTTCCCTGCCAATCGATTGTAACTTTTTTCTTTCTAAAGCCAGTCTACCATTGCGAGGATTCGTATACGGCAAAATAACAGACTGAGTTTGTGGTAAGTGACATATTCTGCGCAAATCTTGAACCCCACGTGCTGGTGTGACCCTTTTGGTCCTCAAAATTCAAGATACCCCACTGTAAAGAACCCCTGCGAGGCAAGTGTAGTAGAAGACACACCCCCCCAACTTACCCCTTAAGTGTGCACACACACACACACACATCTCACCCACCCACCCATCCATACACCCAGACAAAGACCATCTTTGTTCACCCCGCTGTGCTCCGTGTCTTTTGAGATGGGCTGAAACTGCTCGTTAAAATCTGTGACATCTATTGGGGAGATCGACCCCCTATTGCTCACGGTTTACAGCTCTCCCCCACCTCGTTCAACGCCTCCCTCCCGGTCCTGGCAAAAGCGAGGAGCACAGCCTTCCTCGTAAGAAAAGCAGCCAAGAATTCCGACGACAGACGATGACTTCTTGAATGAGAGAGCTTTATTAGCAGTCAGATTTGGAAGAGACCTCCCTCGTACAAGTTGACAGTCCCAGCAGCCTCCGTGTCAGCACGGGAGACATTCTCATAGCTGAAGTTCCTCAGACCCGAGACTGAGAACACCAGCTCAGTTTCATTCCCAGGCTGCTATGCTCATTCAATCAATACATTAATCTCTCAGTTAAACACCAAATGAATGCTGTCGACGGAGGGCGACAATTAATGCAGCACCTCGTTAGGTATCTGACCACACTGTTATCAAGATCAACGAGAAAGTTCGTTAAACCAGCATCTTTTTGGAGCTTCCAAATCAATTAACTATACCATCAGCTTCTAATGAGAAAAAGAAAGATTTTTCACATTGATTATATCCTCTGAAATGAGTTCGTGTGAGGCCACAATGTATTTTGCGAGAGAATTAGTCTTGTATATACTGTACACATGTAATTACATTTTCGAAAGTCGAAATATTTGTCACATTTTATTGGTAGGCGCAGTAGTAGAAAGAGACTGGCAGTCAAAGGAAGAAGGAGAGGAATCAGAAAAGCAACACAACCCAGGTCAGACTCGAACCAAGGTCTCCCATGAGCACCACAGCTCAGTGTGTACTTGCACTGACCACAAGGCCACCACTTTCAATATATTATTCATTATTCCGTATATTCAATATAAGGCACAATGTATTAAACAAGTGTGTGTGTCCTTGTGTGTGTATGTGTGTTGTTATTGGAAATCACTACCAGATAGCAGGTGATGAGGAAGATCTGTGATGCTGAGAGAGGCTGTGTAGCTGATGTTCTCTCTCCCAATCAATCAAACATTGGCATAACATTCCCAGAGGCGACAGGTGCACACCCACATGGCAAATGGCTCAAACCGGGAGGAGAGGAAGCTCGGGTCATCATCCACTTAAATCTGTAGAAGAACAGGCAGTCATTGCCATAGGGGCAGTGGTGGAACTCGTGTCAGGACATTTATGTCCCATACCTGGACAGCCACATCCATCCTGCTGGCTCCCCTCCTAACAAAGCTCTGTGGTCACCTGATCTGGGATGAAAGTGTGTTCCAGGTCTCTAATGAGCATGAGGTGGGGAAGCACTTGCAGGGCACTGAGATGGACAGCTAGGGATTAGGAAGAGCAAAAGGTTAAGTTACAAACAGCCCACACCCCCAAATGGTCCTGCAGGAAAAATACACTCTTATTAAGAATGTATCTGAGGAACATCTACAACATGGAGTCACATACACAGACAGGAAAGTGTTACCTTTTATATTACATATGTTTGAGACTTCAAAATTATGTTAATATAGTGATACAGTGAGGTTCTGGAAGTATATGAAAATAATTTCCTGGAAAGAAATAGGATTTATTTTAGCAATGATGTAAAACCTTTAAGACAGAGTCAACATGAGCTCTGAAGTGATTAAGCAACTTCCTCTGTATAAACCAAATGAGTGTGAGATTGATCTTAAAAAAATGATTGAAGTGGTGAATTTTTCCTGTTACCATGGAAAGAAAATCACAAAATAGTTATAGCTTGTCCTGTCGATACTCAAGCATCACCAAAGCATTTGAAAATGTTGGGTACCACCAATGTCATCTCCCAAAAAACAAATAAACTTCAAATCATATTTTGTTACTCTTTCATATATATATTGGTGTATATATTGGAATAATTTTCTACAATCTTACAATAAATGGTATTTTTATTTATAATCAATGACTTTTTATATATTTGTATCATAGTTGCTCATTTAAATACTGTACATCATTTGTTGCTCTTAAACTAAAGAGCAACTAAATCATTGCCTCATAGAAAAATATAGTCTTATATCTTTGCCTTGTTTTCTAATTTTATATTTTTACAATTTGTAATGCATCACTGTTGTGCTTCGTGCTATTTATGCTTTTTTCTATATATCCAGTCTGTGTCTCATTAATGCAATCACACATCAATTTAGGAATAAGATAATTGGGTAATTTCTCTATTGGGACATTAGTCTGAAGGGTATAGGCCAACTCTGTGTGTGTCTCCAGGTCTATAATTATGATGTCTAAGCTCTGGACTCTTTCATCAGAGCTGTCACAGTACAGCTGTCATCACTGAGGCCCACTGCGTCCATATAGCGTGATGATAAGGGGTTGACATTTCTACACACACCAGGAAGCAGCTCCGCTGAAGCACAATCTGCAAAGATCACACATTTCTTGTTGTTGTGTGTACTGTACATCACTGTTAGTGTGTCTGTGCATTCACCTGTGTGGTTGTGTGGGGAAAAACAGCGGAAACGATTTTGTTTATATAACTACTGTCTTACTGGCAATACAAACGTGTCACTATTAGGACCTTCACAATTTTTATTACTTGAATATTGTGTTCAAAACATTTCATGTTAACGATACAGTTCAATCAGATACTGACTACTGAATTATTTACTGTATTATCACGTGTTGTACTAACACAATATCAAGTTATTCACAGTTAACCGGCACATACAAACGACAAAAAAAGTTAATCACAGTTATTAATATCATATTTATTGTCAATACTGGTATATTGTGACACCCCATTCACTATTGTTAATGCCATTATTGCTGCCATACAAAGGCAGTAACACCACATTTTGTCAACAGTAAGCTATGACTAACAAAATTATGTTTTTTATTTTATTATCTATTAACATTTGGAAACTACAAAATCCACAGAAAGGAAATTTTAAAGCCACATTCTCAATTTCAGCACTTTACGTAAGAATACACGCTGAAAAACTGAAATATTAAGAGCGAGCTAGAGGAGCGTATGGCGCGCAGACAGGTGGATGAAAATTTACGTTGAGGCAGCAACAGGAGAGCGGCGGCTCGGTTTTCCAGATGGTTCCTCTGGAGGCATATCATCTCCTCCATCACAGCAGGCTGAACCTGAGACTGTTGAAGTGTGTATGGGGGGCTGTAAATACTGTGAGCAGTTTTGTGCCACGTTGATGCTCCCAACCCTGCAGCTTGTAAGTGATCCTTTACCTGGCCTGTCCCAGCTGTGGTGTGGCTTTCCACCCCCCTCCACCAGGTTAGTCATGAGATAGGTCTGCAGCCTTTATCCCCACAGTTTCTCTATTCCACCGCAGGATAAACTTACTGCTAAATGACAGAGTTGGCCCGCTCCCTGGGTAGTTGCACCACCGGAATACCTGGACAGGAAAAGCTTGTGACATACATGTGTGTTAGCATGTCTTCTGCACCTCTAGATGTGTGTGTGTGTGTGTGTGTGTGTTGACATGGGCATACACAAAATCAAACAAAAAACTTTGATTGTTCTGTGAAGTCATCAGGGGTCTAGCAGATTAAAGGGACATGCGCCTTTTGGGCTACTTCTTTTCAACGGCTTTATAAATGAATAAGTAGTGCACATAGGCCCCTTCCCTTTTTGATTCGCACCCTTATCTGTTTCCCTGGAGTTCGCTAATTACATAGCGTCTACGGTTTCAGCGGGCATGTTTGATATGAGTTTATCTGAGCTGTCCGTCAAGCAATTAAGGTCAGCGTTCAGTACTCGCTCAATAGCGCAGTCACGGCCTCAGCAAGCAGGGGACGGATCAGAGCAGCTCAGATCAGGTGAGGGCTCTAGGTTTCCACTCTTGCCGTCCCACCATGACAACACACAATGGCTGTGATCAGCGTTGTTCCTACACGGCCGCTCACCCTGAGCGACTTATGCTAATGGGCTATTAATGCTTGTGAGAAATGACACTGTCCTTAGAAAGAGCATTGAGTGGAAAATTAAAACCATAATCTAAATGATCTCTTTTGCCGTTGAGAAATCATCCTTAAGCTCAAATGTCATTCATTTATGTCACACAAAGTCTCATTTAGATGTCTTGTGGGGGCGGTATGAGACAGTGCAGTTTATTATGGTCTTTGAGTCAGTAACATGTGGAACATTTTAGCGTAACAGTACACAGTCTGTGTTCCTTTACAAGAACTGCAGAAATAGTATAATTTAGCTCGAGTTTGTCTCAGGTAGGGCTGTTTAGATAATATTACAGTATGTGACTGTGTGGTCAGACAGAAATAAATCACATCGTGAGTATGGCATTTATTCTGCAGTGGTGTGGATTGCCTGAGCAGTTTCACTGTGTTGGGAGTGGTCACATTTAATATGTGGTGTGTGTATGTGTTTGTGTGTGTGTGACCAAATGTCCCCAAAAGGAATTTTTTAGGCCCCCATCAGGAAACAAGGTCATAAATCATTCATAATGATCTTTATTGAAAATCTGAAATAGCAGAAAGTTTTATGTGATGGTTAGATTTAGGGGTAGGGTCGGTGTAGGGGGCTAGAATATACAGTTTGTACAGTATAAAAACAATTACGTCTATGGAATTTCTTCATTAAAGATGAAAACTCTATGTGTGTGTGTGTGTGTGTGTGTGTGTGTATGTGTGTGTGTGTGTGTGTGTGTGTGTGTGTGCGTGTGTGTGTGCTCAAAGCTTCATGTGATCTGTGACATGCTGTGTTGAACTGGGTGACACTGTGATAGCCAGGCATCGTGAAACACGCAGGGGTCTTCTTTCAAAACAAGACTCTTCTTCCTTTACTCTCTCTCACTACGGTCAGTTAAGAAATTAGATCTGCTAAGTCATGTAGACCATATTGATGAGTCCTCTGACCGCCACCACAAACTACAATTTATAATTAAGGGGTTTCAATTCAACAGTTACAAGCACTGGCCTATTGGGGGCACTAAAATGACTGGATTGGAATTCTCCAGAAGTGCACTCGGTAACTTCCTCATTAATTGGCTTTACACAATAGGTGCTAGTACTTAATTATTATAGAGAAATAGTATTAATAGTATTGTACAGTCACACAAGTTGATGACCAGTCAGTAGCATGAACATTAAAATAAAGTTGTTTTTAACATGGAGCAAGTGACATCATGGGGGCAGACATGTTGACATCATGTGACCATCTTAACACTACTTGCATTATATTCACAATCTCTCTGTTATTGGACACTTTCGCTACAGAAATAAATTAATCATGTCTGACTAGTATATTCTGCAAAGGCATCAGTAATTGAAAACTAGATGTTAAGTATTATATGTTTACAAATCCTTGCATTCAAACATTCCAACCATATTTGACATCTGTATGCGTGCGGTGAGAGCACCTATTGAACCTATTTTTCCAGATGCCAGAAACACAGCACTAAAAAAATAAACTTCAGTCAGCATTATAATTCCATGACGGGGGTGTCGGATTACACCAGATTACACATATGCCATCATCCCATACTCACCACACTCATAAAATATTTAGCTGACATGCTATTGCTTGACATGCACTGTCTTGAGACTGTGGGGTGGTCCAGGCAGGACGCAACACCAGCACTGACAGACACAGGAAGCCCATGCGTGCTATTTTGTGAAATGAGGGTGTGTCAGCTGTAAGTGTCAAGTAACAATAGCATTATAACAATAAGTCACACAGAGAAACACTTACTTTGCTTTATTACTGGTCGTCTGGTCCTTGGTCTGCTGTTCGTGGTTTTAGTGAGGAACATATGAGGAGCCGTTCCAGGACATTCAAAAGTAATGCCCTGTGACCCCACCTGGATTTCAGGGAAAATGGACAAAGGTGCAGCCGGTAAAAACAGCAACCTGAAGGGCACAAGTAAAAAAGGCAAACGTGTAGGAGGCGTATTGAAAGGAAGGCTAATATTCAAAAACAACAGGCAGTGAAGGCAATATCTCATCATGGCCTGAGAGCGCATGGTGAGACTCTTAAATGAGTCCTGATTGTACGGAGCAATTTGGAGCTCAGCAGAGCACTCAATTAAGGCGACCGATTAACGGCGGATGTGACCTGTCCCGTTCCCTGTGATGTCACAGTTCTTGGAGTGTGGCAGCTGTAGCAGGTGTCTGATTTGACCAAAGCACTGGCCAGCAGCTTATATCATTAATGAAGCCCAGGGCTCAACCTATCAACACTGCAGCACACTCCATTTTATGCCATTTTCCCCGCATGAGGCTTTCCTTTCTCCTGTTTTGCTTTTAAATGTAGTCTTAAGAGAACCCATACTTCAAACCAACACGTCTCCTGAATTAATTTTTGCGCTTGACTTTTCTATGTAGGGCTGAATAGTCGAATATTCTTTATTTTAAGGGGTCTTTTTCAAAAGCATAAAATGTGGTGTAATTCGGTCTCCAATGGTCAGTTTCTGAGAAGGTTCGACTTTGTTCCTAAGGTTTAGTCCACGACAGCATCTCCAGCCTAGCTTATTATTAGTCTAGTTAAGTTTAGATTTTTCAGTTTTGTACGCCTTCATTCAGCAATTCGCTATAGTAAAATCAAATGTAAACATTAGAAACATACAGCATGTTTATTTTCGAGTTTATATAGAAAAATGAGCTCCATGACGACCAGCCATGTAAATACAATGGTTCTGATTTCTCCTTTTGTGTAAGCTGCTTCAAAATCGTTTCTGCAATTGCGTGTGTGTCGTTTGCTGAGAGTCGACCAGCGTGCACTGTACCTCCTTTAAACGTCTTCCCAGTCAATGGAAAAACAAAGGTCAGGACTCTGGAAATGTCACTCAGTCCCTGGCTTGGCACTTAGAGGTCCAAGGGAACCCGGGAGGGGGGCTTGGCCTGGCTGCAGGTTCCGGGGGACAGAATAATGTGTCACACGGCTGCCGCTGCTTCCTCTTCCCCTGGTGGTTGGGGGCAGGCAGCGAGGCACGGTGGGGGCTCATTGTTACACTGCCTTTTCCATCAGCTGTCAGGAGAGCAGGGGGCCCAGCTAAATGGGCACTCTAAAATACTGCACGCCGGGGAGTTGGCCCTCTCAAAAATATACAGTATACCTAGCGAGCAGAAAAGATAGATTTAAAGCTTTCATATTTAATCACAAAAATGACATTTATACATTATGCGTAATAGCGCTGCTTCCGCCCTCATTTTCACCCGTGTATCATATGTGCTTGTTTGTCAACAGTTGTGTCGCACAGGCGTGGGTGTAGGAACGCATACTGTGCACTTACCGAGAACACTTGAGCAAAACAAATTATTACAGAACCGGCGGCAAAAGTAGCATTTCCACTCTCTATGCAAAGTCAATGGAAATCATGTTGATTTTTCTAATATCTATAATATTATATTGCATTACTTTCAACTAGCAAAAGAATTGCATACTAATGAAAGATCACACTTCTTAAACCATAATTCTAGGCTTCAGTTTCAAAAGAAGTATTGTTTACTGTCATAAACACTTTTCACATAGAGTTAAAATTCCATGCAGTGTGCCAGAGGAAAGTACAGCTCAATTTCCAACCAGTGTTCCACTATCATTTAGAGCCCTTATTTATTCCTTCTGGTTCAGAATAGCCACACCCAGAGAATGAAAACACTGACTGTACTTCTGTACAATAAAGGGTGGAAATGAACGAGAGACAGAGAGAAACAGAGAAGGTAGCACGAAAGAGAGAGGGAGAGAAAGAAGCTGATCAGATGATTATTTCAGCCGAGGAGGATAAGTGGTTGAAACGGAGCCGTGTTTGTCGCTGCGCCGCGGGTGATCAAGGTGAAGAAGGAGAAAAGGGGCGGCCACGCCCCCAAGCACACCTGAGATTGCGTTACCTGCCGTCTCTCAAGCGTCATACTGGCAGCGTGGAAACCCGAGTGCAGCCACGAGAAGAAATCTGGCCGTCAGTCAAGTGCCTTTGTTTGCAGTTCTACGAACAGGCCGGATCTGGTTTCTCTGCTCCAGAAACAAGGAACCTAACCAGAAGCTTTGAGCTGAGCAACTCTCATACTATCAATACAAGTAGAGCTACAAATCTCCCAGATTACGCCATCTGTCACTACTGAATGTTTGATTAAACTGGTTAAAAATGTCACATTATTTTGCCGGCATCAAGGTCAGTGTCGCCTTCTTCTGAGTACAATTTGACTGCGTCTCACCCACCAGTTTGTGCTTAGGTGGAATTCAATTATATGCGCCCATTACACAATTTAAAACAGCACTGCAATTGATAATGAAGGATGGAGAGAAGATATTACAGTTTTCTGGCATTTTATGTTTTGCTCTACACAATAGAGGAAAATATCTTTCAAAAATGTCAATTTGAGCAAGCCGTGTTTTGGCTCACCTCAGAATTTGAACAAAGACATGAATAATGTCAGGCCAGCTTAGGCATGCTTTATCTCATGGTCATACGGAGATATTTTGTTCGCTTTAAAAGTTATTCCTGAGGACAGGAATCTTGCATGAGGCGTTACATGAGGACACACATACATGCATATACATATATATAGTATAAATGTATAAACATATATTGTACACTGTATAAACACATGTGATATTTGGACTGTTCATTTTAGCAGTTTCTCTCTGAAAACAGACCCTGTGGGCTGAGAGGGCTGTCTGAACACAGTAAGACAAGCTGGGGATACAAGAGGCTAGAAAATCAAGTGATGGATTGAGGAGGTGAGCAAGAGGTGGAGGGCGTGAATGAGAGAACAAGGCAGTGACAGAAACGAAGGATCTGATGTAATAGGACACTGCGGATAGGCGAGTGAAAGCCACCTCCTTTCCTCCTTTAGGGATAATTGTTGTTTAGATATACTTTTACCAGCGTCTCGCTCTCAGGTCGCGTTTATACAACTTGTTATTGTGGTTTCCCTTTGCCTTTTTCCTCTCTCTTCTCACTCCCTCTTCCTCCTCCTCTTTGTATTTTCTTGCTAGGGGAAAATCTGCAAGGCTTGTTCACTGGTGCCAGCAACAGTTAATCCTTTTCCAAAGCACCTTAACTATGCTGGGAATTCTGCAGATGCTAAATAAAACAACGGGAACAACCGTGCACTTAACACCGGCTCACGCTGGCAGGAGCGCCTGTGTCTTCGGATGCTCCGTTTTTTTATAAGTAGTTCAAAACAATCTGCTGTTGTGTGATAACTGTGCGTTTCTCTCGAGTGAGCTGGTGGAGGGGCCACGCTGGGTTCAGTGGCACTGCCTCTAATCCCATTACTGCTGTTCACCTGAGATTACTTCAAATACTTAAGAAAATCTGGAAGGAGGAAATAAGATGTTTCTGTTGCAGTAATTGACCAAAAGTGTCAAGCACTGATGACAGTCGGCTTGCGTGTTCACCGAAGTGTCTGTGTGTTGTTTTACACACGTCTCGCATTGTAAACGTAGAGGACTGGACAGATTAGGTCGAATATAATTCTTGTTTTTGCGATGCTGCAAATAATCATTAAAACAAAATCACAGTAATTCAGAAAAATACATAACATGATATCAATAATATAAAAGATTTGTTTGCTACAAACACATCTGAAAAACTACTGCAGATTTACCAACTATTTTTTACACATTTCTTCAACTCAAAAAGCTGTTAAATGATTCTCGATTCTTTAAAAGAAATATTTATCCTAACCATTTACACTGATGTTGCTGCTCCTGCTAACATGGAGAAATCAATTGGCTCTCAAAATGGAACCAGTGCACAAATGTCTTAGTTAAGAAGCTAAGATGAGGGATTTTAATGTCATCGAATGCACCTTACCCATCAGTCTAAATGGCTCATTTTTCTGCACCCAAATATTTTTTTCTGCTCTTTGAAAGGACGCAGGGCTTTTTCGTACCCTGAAATGTAACCATCAATCAGTCGTGTTGTTTTGAGATCAATAGGATTTAGTGAACTCTCACTCATGTAGATGGGCTCGGAGAAAGTGACGGTTGGAACAGGTGTAGTTTCAATACAGCGCTCATTATCCTTGAGTGATGACCTTCAGTGGCGGTACTGTACTTCTCTGTAATCATCCTTGAGTCTCCATCTCTTTCTCTAAATGCTAACTGGAGCCTTTCAAAGCAGCCACTGAAAGGCAAAATTGCCCTATTGAAGAAGTTTATTAGAAATTGATCTACTCTTTTCAACTCGCGCAGGAGCCAGAAGACTTCGAAAACTTGTGCGGACATGACACGATCGCGGCTCGGGCGCATTCATGCCCGCAGTCTGTCTTTCTTTGAGGAGTCACCTTTGGAACGGAGGGTCGGGCTGGTGACACATGAAAACGTATGAAGCGTGCGTGTAGTTCATTATGTTAATGTATAAACTGATTGATTCTTTCACTGTGGCACGTTCTCTAGCAAAGCAACCGAGGTTTATATTTGCGTACCATGACATTTAAGTTCTGTTGCTGGAGTTGTATAGTATTAATGGATATTCTATGGGAATATTCATGTATGCTCAAGGTTATCTTATGAAGGGGAGTTTTGTGTGTGACCTACAACATTCTCCGCAGCTGTAATCTTTATATTTTTGGTTGTGCTGCTTCATATGAAACAGAAAAAGGTTTATCTGTGAACATATACAGTATAAGTTATAGGATCAGGCCAATAAATCAGCCACTGTTCTTTTGACATTAATGGCCTCCCAAAGGAAAAAAAAAATCGCGTATTAGATCTCATTAATATCTCAATTGTTTCTCTTACTCAGCAATGATATTAAATAGAGAGCACATGGAAACTTTTACTCTGAGCTTGTGCATCTCAGATGTTTCTGCTAAGGAAAAGACTCACATCTAAGAAATCTCACACACGTCCCTATTAGTGTTGGATTGGCCAAAATACTACAGTCTGAGAAATAAAAAAAACAAAAGTCAAGAAAATATCAAAAGCAATTTATGAACATTTCTCATGAAATGTATCCAAAAATAATTTTATAATTATTTTATTATTTTATAGTTTCATACTCTTAAAGTATGTCAGCAGTTGCTTAATTTCTATCTATTTCAATTTATTTAAAGCAATTTTAAGAGAAACATCCAAGACAAAGTCACTTAAATAAAACAAGACTACTACATAACTAAGCAATTTTCCTATGGAATGGATCCTATGGAATGGATTTATGTGATTCTGTGTATTTTAACTATTATCTAGCTATAATAAGTAGATGGTCAAAGGTGATAGTGTTCAAAAGTTCAGTGATCATTTTGATTGACCCAATTGACCAACAGTTACCAGATTCCCTTATTTATATTGAAAGTTAATCAAATGTGTCAGTTACAAATGGGCCCTCTTTAGCTACAATTTCAGCTGTAATTGAAAGATATATTTTAGTTATCCTGTGAAACGAACCGTGTGTCTTTCACATCGATGTCGTAATCTCGCCCATCTTAATGGCTGTGTCTGTTGATCACTCACTGTAAGGGGTGTCAAAGGTCAGCAGCAGAAAAAGCTATCAGTGACATCCAGAGGAAACAGAGTCGTTGTTTCTTACAGTCACCCCCTGACCCCTCATTAACCTAATCTCCTCTGCTTTAAATAATCACCTGCACCATAAATATATGAGACCAATGCACGTTTGCTGTATTCCCACTGAAGAAAGGAAAATGCCAATGGATTTTAGTGCATTTTTGTTTGCGTTCGTGCATCCTGCACACTAAAAGATTTCTCGCCCAACAGTCTAACAGGATTGGCTTTTTGGCAGCTGTCTCAGGTATTGGCTCTGCGCCTCCGAAAGAAATAATAGCTTTTTTCAGCTCTGCAGAGAAATTCTGCCACATTAGCAACAGTGGAACCACGGCAGTAATACCAGTTTAAAACTGCCTTACTCTTCAGCGTAAAAGTCCACTGGCCATAAAGTCATCATTGTGTTTATCTAAAGTCACACTTCACAAAACTGCATTACTCTCATTTATTTTCCCGCTGCATTAGTGGTGCGGGGTTTGAGTAATACACATACAAGGAGCTTGCTGAAAAGGAGACCAGCTTGTGCATGAATCATCGCAGTAATGGCCTATAATATGCAGCTCTTACGCTCTAAGAGTTTGGCCACTGAGCGTGTGCGTGTCTAGTACTGGTGTGGAGAGGCTACTGCTAAATTATTGAGGAGTGAAATACTGTTATAATTTCTTGGGTATTTAGTAAAGAGTGCATGTAAGGAAACATTGAAGTAACTTACTGAAAATGGTCAATTAAATTAGCGGCAATTCTGCCGCTGTAAAAGTCATTCATTACTTACAGGTCTCAGAACAGTATGAGTTCTAATTCATTTTTAGAGCCTGCGCATTATAATCCAAATTGTTCAGCGTAATTTGTAAATTGTAATATTTAATATATTAATAAATATGCGTTGTTCAGTGCATATACCATATACGCATTATGAATCAGTACATATCCTGTGCAATAATTTATCTCGAGCACTGAGAGGAACTTTTAATACAGAGAACATGTAGAACATTATATTGACTTTCCACACAGATAAACACACACAAATATATGAAAATTTAAACAAAAGAAACAAATTAATTCACACACAAACAGAAAGGCTGCTTGTATTTAAGGACTGAGTTTTCTCTAAATGCATTTCCAAGTACGAGAGGTAAGTAACCACTAGGTCTAAGAAACCTTTGTATATGAACACAGGGAGTCCATACACCTATACATAAGATCTGAAACAATTAGAGGGAAAGCAGCTTATTTTTCTCAATATGCGCGTGACCTTATTCACAGCAGGCACCCATTGCTGCAAACCACAGTCTAATAACATACGCATTCAAAGACACACAAACCAAAATCTATAGGCAGTATATAGTAGGTTATCCAATCATATACAAATAAGCACGCCATGCATTGATCACTTATTGCATTTTAAACAAAACAAATACATCTTTTGGTTTACATATATAAGATATACTTGAATATAGGAACTCATTTCTGAGTCCAAGATGTGCAGTGTGGGATTTCATTAAAGCTGTACAGCTCCAGCCTTGCTCTCAGCCAGATTGACCATGTGTTCAGTAACAAGTACGAAAGGTGCACTGAGGCTCGTCCTGAACACAAGCTTTTCCAGTGTTGGACAAAGAGCAAAATAATTATGCACCAAATTTCTGTTTTCTTTAAGAAACCTAAGCATGCATGAAAGTGAGTCTCTGTAATGCATGTAATCAAACACTAGAAAGAATAGGGAGAGCGAGAAAGAATAGGACAGAAAGAGAGAGAGAAAGAGAGAGAGATAGTGTGTGTGTGTGGCGAGGGGGGCAGTTCTAGTCAGACAAAAGAAGACAGGAGAGGGAAGTTGCTGAGTGAGAGTAGCCAATGTCAGAAAAACGTGGCAAAAAGCTTCATCCCATTACAATGTTATTTTGTAGTCTTTATGTAATAACACGCAGTGGGGTGTGTCATTATCACCCATAACCCCACTGACCCCAATCTGTCATGCAGTCCTCAGGGCTGCTACTCCAACTGTCACTGACTGTCCACGCAGACTCCATCCACTTCTGCAGCCATCGCCTGCGCTGCCGATCACGCTTCCACATACTTGCCTGTCTTTATTAAAAAAGGGCCCATACAGCCAAGACCAACAAAATCAATGACCAATCCATAAACATCAACTTCTTTTATTGTTGTTTTTTCTGTCTCTCTCTCCCTCTTTCAAATGTAAAAGCAGCACAATCAGACACGGTCAAAGTTTATCCCATCACAAAATACAGAAGCACAGTGGGACTCCAGAAGCAGTAAAACACAAACAAATCTCGGGCCTATTTTCTGACCCCTTGCTGAGAGGAAGGGCACCTTGTGAGATGGGTTAAACTAGATGTGAGGAAAAAGTAATTTACAGTTAAAGTTGTCATTCTGTTTTGTATATGTGCTGTAAGTTGTTTTGTTGGAACATATTTGATCACAGATAAAAAAGACAGACAAACGTCAAAAACAAAGGCTGATTGTTATGGGATGTCTAGGCTTGTGAAATACCACAGAACATAATAAATAAACTACAAATCTTTCCCCCTGCATATATGTCTCTTTTTTTGCTAAAATGGTTATAATACAAACAGTGCCATGCCATGATGCATTTTTGTCTTCAACATATACATTCAATTATTTGTCCAATTTTAAATTCGACCAAGTTGTCGTAACAAGAGAGTTCAACGTGCGCAGACCATAATCATAAGAACAAAGAAGCAGAGAAAGAATAAATTCTAAAACTTTTTTCAAAGATTTGTCGATATAGCCTAACCGTCTACATAAGCAGACCTTGTTCGTTCCTCGGTTCACGTTGCGCATGCGTTTCAGGACCTGGACAGCTCCTCAAAACGGCGAGGTGTCATTTATCTTCCACGCTGCAAACTGGGCTACAGTTTGGGCTATTGATCTAAAATATCAACTTCTGTGGGAAAATCGCGAGCATTTCAAATTCCCTTTCTGCTCGCATAGACTTAGGCTTACAGTAGCGCTGTGTTAGGAGTGAAGGGAGAGTGCAGTGGGAGAATAGCAGCATTGCAGCTGCGCTGAGCTGTGAAATTCGCCGAACAATTGGGATCACTGTTCGTCTTCCTTTCGCCTTTCCCCTCAATTAGCATAGTCCGTTGTGGTTGATTGACTACCATAGCCGGGCCGAGTAAAGTGCTTTTGTCCCCTAATCACACGAGGACAGCAGGGGTGGCAGGACACAGGTGAGGCCAAGACTGCAATAGACTTATAGCATATTTATTAGGCAAAGCATGGGAACTGAAACACGTTTCACGCATCTCAGAGACCTTCGCCATGTGTTTAATTCAGGAATCAAAGCCGAAATAGTCCTTATCTATAGACTACCACAATATGGTTACTGCTAAGTCCCAAAAGCCAAGCAACACGACTCGAAGGGACAATCCAGGGCACGAGAGAAATGAATTGTGAATGGGTGTTTGCGCCCAGCTGATCTCAATTAGCCCTTGTTGACTTTGCGGAGGATTAAATTAGCCGCATGAAGTAAGACTGAACCCTCACTCAGATTGCGCTTAAATGTTGGGAAAACGTATGTAACTTTGATACTTAAAATACAGCAGGCTTTTTTCAATAAAACCTGTTCATAGATAATCGAAAAATGTCGTGTTGGACACACAGAGCAACCAGTGGCTCAACTGAGTAAAAATAAGTTATTAAACTTTAGAGAGGCAACAGGAAGCAGTGGAAATAGGCAGATGCGTCGCTCCACCCTGATTATTATTCCCGCCTGTCGCTTTGCTGTAATGAGCGCTCGGCCGACTGCTGGCGCGCTGATTACCGGTCCTTGGGGATCCTGTGTTTTCCTGAGTAATTGATAGTTAGACTCCGCTCTAATTAAATACGCTGTCTGGTTCATTGATGTAGATTTTTCGCACCCGGGAGAATGAATTGGGCACAGTGAGTTAGAACAGGCCTTTACGTTTTATGAATCGTCGTTAACCTCGAACACCAATCTTTTGGCGTAAACACGAGACACTAGAGGATGGGAAAAATCAGAATGCATATGGCAGAAATTAGCACCGTGTTGCAGAAAGACGTGTTGAAATACTAGCCTAGTCTTTGACATTTTAGTTTGCAGTTTTGATGAGATTAGGCATCATTTTAAAATGGTTTCTCCCTTCTCCTTCGCTCACGAGGGAAGCACATTTAAAGCCTGAAGGTGTTCGTTTCCCACCAAATTCCTGACCGCTTCCCGGGACGCTTTTGCGTATTGTGTGGTCTTCCGACTTGTCTTGCGCTGTCACTATACTCTGAAGGGTTGCCCCGGTTTCCCGCACACCTGCGTGGCTGCCCGGTCCCTTCAGGAATTCGCTGGGGCTTGTAATCAGCTTTGTGGTGCCATTGAGTGCACGGCTCAGTGAAACTTCCCAACCTCACAGCGCGCTGGACCGCTGAATGGGAGTCACAGCGTGGGGCGCCTCTCCAAGCACCGGGCCTGCCAAATTCCAACAGAGTCTCTCACAATCATCCTTACACAGACCTCTCTGCCGAACACGAGGGCGAGAGAAGGAGAGAGAGAGGGAGAGAGAAATACAAAAACAGAGACAGTTAGGGACGAAAGGGTAGCAGTCAAAAACAGTTTAGTACAAAACTAGTTTGCTTCATAGCCGTTGGGCGCCTTAAAAATTCATATGGCCTAGTATTGGTCAGCTATAGCAACGGCGGACATTTATTTATTTTAAATAAAGCCGTTTCGACTTTGAAAAGCAGTTGTTTTATAATGGTAATTAGATCCTCAGTGATGCACAGCAACACGAGGAAAATGTGTGAAATGCAATCCCATGGGTGCATCACTAAATTAGACCAGTGAATTGGCCTCATGTTTGTCTGCAGCCAAACTGTGTCTTCCGAGCAATAATGACGCAATTCAGACAACAAACTCGGTACTGAAACTTATGGGGCTGATTTACATTTGACAATGAATAAACGGCCTCTGGCGTTAGAACTGTGTTTAAAAAAGACGGCTGGTCACGATGTGGAACAAATAAATTATAATGACCTGAAAGGCAGCAGAAATTTGGTAAATAAAAGTTTGAACAAAGTTGCTTTTTTCGTTGCGTTCTGCATACATGCTTAAATTACTGCTCTGTAATCGCAGGCCGCAGAAATTACGGCGCAGCATCTCGCCTCTTGGAAGGGCGCAGGATTAAGAGGCAGCAAGATTGTTAAACATGTCAACGTGTAATTGCACGATAAGGCCCTCGCGAGGAATTTATTGGCCCAGTTGCTATTTCTATTCCCTCCTAATCTCGTTCAGCACATTCGTTCCGTGCAATCTGTCTCCGTAATCTTCTGTGACAGAGCAGCGACCAATAGCAGCGTACCGGGTTTTTTGGAGAAGGGAGAAAATATGCAGAGGCGTGATAAAGTGATGCTAATTATCCCCATTTAGGACAGCGAGTGCAAGAGATCGGGAGCTTTCGTATGAGCCAGCAGTGTTGATGGCTTCCCAGCTCAGAATATATCGGTGGCTACAAGATAAGAGCATCGCACGTTGAGGCGATTTATTGGTTTGAGTTCACCAACACCCCTCCCACATCTAACCCCATCCCACCCCGCGTGCCATCCCCTCCTTTGGCGGGGTAGTAAATTATTTTGGTTAAATTTACCAGAACGCTTCCCTTTAACCTGGCAAGTGCCGTGACTTGGTTCCCCGCCTCCCTATTTCAGCGCTAATCCGTGCTGCAAACAGATTGCCCCTGAGTGGACATTTCCATACAAGTAGTGAACTGAAAGTGTGTCGGTTTTGGACAGTTTAATGTAAGACAATTTAAGGTTTTCCTTGAAAGAAAACAGTAAAAGAATTAACTAAATAAATGCAAATTAACTGCATATATTAAGAGAAGAACTAATCCAGTCATTTAAAAAAATAATTTATGGTCACGCTATTGAGATTATACAATTTATTATGTATATTACATTTTAGAACCCCTTAGCAATGTTCTGTTTATTATTTATTACAAGTTTGTGAAGTGGCACTTGCTGTTTTAAAGGCCTCGTGTCCATTCTCATAAGAAAAGGAGGTCCTGACACTTGTTGCTAAACCAACCCCAACGGATACAGCAAGTAATTGTAATACACGTTGGCTTTCTGTGCACCCTGGGGTCATCGTTTGTCTGCGGGTTCATCCTGGTTAGTGTTAAGCATCGCTTCCACTGTCTCCGATTCGGACGCACGTTTTATAACAACCCAGTTACTCGTGGGAAACAAATTAAATTAGTAGCCTATACAAACAAACGAGCACATAACACACACATACAAATAGAAACTACAGTGTTACTGCAAAACAACCCGTAAAGAAACGAGTTTGAATTAGTAAATTAAGCA
This sequence comes from Botia almorhae, assembly GCA_036877575.1. NCBI lineage: Eukaryota > Metazoa > Chordata > Actinopteri > Cypriniformes > Botiidae > Botia > Botia almorhae. Next base: position 141,184 of record JAZGTJ010000305.1, read on the forward strand.
GAGATGTTGTTTTTATTATTCAGTGGACCTAATTAAACCAACATTTCAAGTGAAACAAATGAAGAGACATTTTAGTGGATAAAGGTCCCAAGTAAAAGTACCCAAGACTAATTAAATAAATTACTTTCTAATTTCTCTACGTTTAATGGAAGTTTTTTATTATTATTTAAATCTGCGTTATACACAATTTCCAAACAAATATATTAGAGACAACAATTCATACATTTGGGTTTGTTGGCTGTAATTGGCCATCTAAAAAAACTAAACATTTAAGAAGTTAATTCAAATTTTTAGGCACGGAATATGAAACAAGCATTAACTCTCGTCTATGATAAACAAAAAAATGTTTCATTGTTTAAGTACTTCCTTAAGGAAAAGAAAAAGGAGTAAATGATAGACTGATTAAATAGCAACGACGTAATTATAAATTAAAAATGCATATTATGAACAAAGAACGTGACTTTATGAACATTCGAGAATGTTAACCTAACACTTCATCATTGCAATAAAATATAAACTATAAATATTATTAGCCTCTGTTACAATTATGTTGCTTGACCTAACCAGACACCGATTATGTAAAGACAACTGTGGTCAACTTAAAATGCATTTACTTTAATCATGAACTAATGACAATTGCCCTAAAGATGGCACATATTCAGCCCACTTTACCGCAAAATTAAGGCCTGTTAGTCTTTGTAGAATTAATTTTCCCACAGGCTCTAATGCATATTTATTGCAAAAAAATTATTCAAGTTCTAGTGACGGTTATAATCAAGTGTGTCATATAAGGACGTTTTCTCTATTTTGATACTTTCAAAGATCCCAGTAGAACCAACCAAACGATCTTAAAATGATCACTAAAAAGTAACGAGTTTTAAAGCAAAATAAAGTAGTCTGTTAGTATAATATTTGCAGATTAATATTTGTTTTAAAGCAAAAAAAGAGAAAGGGTCCACTACACAGCGTGACAAAATCAAACACATTAATGGCAGGCAAAGTTTGAAGAATTAGGTAATAAAACTAAGACCAATTTAGACCAACTTTTTCTCCAGTTTTATTTAGACCATGAATCAACGCAAGGTTAAGATTTGAACTGGCAGGAATGCATGTCATAAATTATGTACAGCAGCAGTAACGTGCCAGTCTTCTGAAATATTAAAACTTATTCACAATTTACAAGAAATATTACAACATAAACCTGGTACATTAATTCACGTATACAAACGTTTTGGTAACTTTAATAAGCAGGAAATTCTTTATGGGCTCTCAAAAACAGTTCTTTGAGTTATTCACGCCAGACTTTTGATTATCAACTCAAAAGTCAGTTTGCCCAAAAAATTAAATATGTGAAGATTAACTGCATGTCGCATATTTCGTGGCGTGGCCAGAAACAATATCAGATTCACTTTGTATTTCAACAATGTTTCACTGAAAGTGATACATTTTATAAGATTTCAGTTTATCTCCGAACTTTCATTGAAACAATATTTACCTTTTTTTTAATTTACAAGAACATCATAAAACATTCTGTACAAAAGTAGTTAAATGACAATCTAAAAAAGAGGTAAATATTTTTTGGTGGAGTGTTTCTGAATGCGCTTCACCCATCACTTTCCGTTAGCGGTTTCAAATATGCGTCAACGGGACAGTTCCGTTTACTCCGGCAGTTGTGCTTTGATAGTGCTGCGGTAAGGCATGCAGTCTGCTCTGAACAGACGGATCAGCGGGCTCCCCGGTCGGTAAATACATGCTTATCATTTCTCTCAAGTCTCCGGGGCAGGGTCCTCGGGAATGTGTGGTAACCGGAGGGCTTATATTCGGTTCAGACTTGACGAGTGAGCTCAGCGTACCGATGGTGGCAGAAGAAGCAGAGTTTTGATGCTGCGTGTACGTTATCCCACCGTAGCCAGACGGAGAGGCGCTCATGTAGCTCTGGGAGTTTGAGATGGGGCTGTACTGAAGAGCAGCCATATCGTAGCGGTGCATGGGCTGCGGGTTATGCGGGTGATGGTGATGAGCGTGGTGATGATGGGACCCACTGCCTGGGTGCTGGCTGTAAGCGAGCTGCGCCTCCTGCATCATCGCAGCCGCTGCTGCTGCGGCGGCAACCTGGCCAGAGTATGTGCCATTTGCCCAGCCGTTCATGTGTGCGTACCCAGCGCTGGTCGAGCCTCCGTGACCCCCAGGACTCTCCAACCTCTGGCCGACCCCTGCAGGACTCATCCCTACACCAAGACCAACTCCTGCTCCACCACCCGCACTGCCGAGCAAGCCGCCGGCCAACGAGTACTTGTCCTTCTTAAGCAGGGTCTTGGTTTTGCGCCTCGGTCTGTATTTGTAATCCGGATGTTCTTTCATGTGCATGGCTCGTAGTCGTTTTGCCTCATCGATAAAGGGGCGCTTTTCAGCTTCTGACATCACCTTCCACTCAGCACCGAGTCTTTTGCTAATTTCAGAGTTGTGCATTTTAGGGTTTTCCTGAGCCATTTTTCTGCGCTGGCCCCGGGACCACACCATGAAAGCGTTCATGGGTCTTTTTACGCGTTCTTGGTTGGCTTTGCTTCCCGAATTTGGACCCGTTTGTCCCGGATTCGTGTTAGTTTGGTGTCCCGGGGAATGAAGGTCCGTCTCCATCATCATGCTATACATTCAAGTGCCTTTAAACTTCTCCGCTAACAGAGAAAAATCATAAACTTTCGGCGTTCCGTAGTCCGCTTGAAGCAGGTGCTTCACCAGCCAATGAAGCTCCGATGTAATGTGGAATTCAATGGAGTTTAATCCAAACCGCTCGCTGTTAGTATCGGGCTTTCTTTTTGCTCCTGAATCCTACTCAGTGTCCTCTCCGACTGCCGTTTCACATCCACATTAATTGAACGTGCATTTGAGTTACTTTTCCTAGTGGAGTTGAAGAGTTAGTTAAAGCGGCGGCCATATGATGCGTTTTGACAGCGATTAAACTGAGCGAGCGACCAATGGCGTT
>JAZGTJ010000306.1:0-84214 GCA_036877575.1 Botia almorhae
GTAAGTTCTTTATAGGTACACTGTAATTACAAAAACTTACACCGTAAGTTCAGTGTACTTACGCGGTTCTTTGCGGGTTGTAATCTAAAGCGTTACCAAACATGTCACAGTGGATTTTATCAATTAACTTGTATAAACTAAATCAAATCAATGTACAGTATGTGTGTACAAACTTGGTTAATCCAATCTGAAATTAAATTCAGAATTATCTTTATTAGCATAGCTTGACCCACAGACACTAACTCACTCCTTTTCAATTCTTTCCAATTTTAAAATCTTAATTATAACTGAGGTAATTGTAATTATCAAATAGGCAAATTATTAAGAGACAAGTTAGTTTTTATAGTCACTGCAATATGGCGTTACAAATGAAGATCTTAATGGTAACTTTTAATTACTGTTTAATTTTAATTGACTTTAATTCACAATAATATGAATATCACAAGTCAAAATATTCCTGTGTATTATTTCAGCCTTTTCACATGCAGCTTTTATGTGAGCTTTCGGTGATATTTTCTCACAAATTTTCCCTGTACAGGTTTGTACATTTTAGACATCAATCTCAAATGACTGTCTGGTCTTTTGACTTTTCAGATACACACAATGAAGAAAAATGAACCCAGGCCTGTTCGGTTCACTCTGAAAGCAATTCTGGCTATCATGTGGAGTCAGGCCCGCTCTGAAAATCTGTCATGCCACATTATGGGAGAATGGCTGCCTCTGCTCTGTCTGCTTTTCATTGGCAGAGAGAATTCAATGAATATTTTATGGCTATGGATATTTAGTAACATGGTTCTAGTGAGCCAGCTATAGCCCCATTCAAAACAGGCATGAACAGAGGCGGGATCACAGCAGGAGAGCTCTCTGGCTAAGTCAGTCTGAGGCTTGGATACACAGACTGGCTTGTTACTGGCAATGCACACTTTTAAAAAGGTTGTGTGAGTTCTATTAAGGTTTGTCAGTTTGAATCTCTGGGGGAGATATGTAAGACAGAGGTTCTACAAAGCACAGTCTAGATATGTACAAAACCTTTATCCAATACTGTAAAGATCAAATCTGCATGACTGGGTGTTTATTAAATGCAATCTGATCTCACAGAAAAGCTATTATACGAGTTGGTGATTTCATGTAAAGCAAGCATGAAGGTCCACCTCAACCTTACTCCTAAACTAAACCAGCACTGAGGTGAAAACGGATTGTACAAAAATGTAAGAGTGAAAATTTGTACGACTTAACCACCAATTTGCCAAAACGTAAAATACTTATGAATTGCCATGTGATTGTGTTGTTGTGTTGAATAGTACAGACGGGACCCTGGATGGGGATAGTGTTAGTGTGTGATTAATCGGCTGGCTGGGAGGAGAAGGAGCTTTGTCTCCACAAGGTTAAACTGTAGGTGTGGTTCTGTCATCTAGGTCAAGATGTCTGAAAAGCAGGCAGTGATACACAGAGCTCGTGGAGTCACCATGATGAAGCAACATGGAAACTTGTGCATGTGTAGCAGTGATAGAAGAAATGTGCCATTATGATTGGGCTAAATGTGGGTTGTGTATGTCACAAAAGAAGAGAAGGTGGGCGCACACTGGTAAAAATTGTTTTATTAAGTCTAATGATTTAAGTCTAATTCTCTAATTAAATGGATTAATTCAGGACATGCTATGTAGCTCAAGTTGCACAATGCAGAATAAACTGTCTAAAAAATTGCTAATTTGTTAATATCTTTGTGATGTGAGACATTTTCACACAGTCAATAAAAAGAAAAATAACTGCAGTGGTGCTGTTCATAAAGATGATGAGTCAGACGTTCTATCCTCACATCTCTGAATTATCATGACAGGTGTGTGCAGAACTCGCATCACAGCTCCAGTAGTGGCAGAGAGAAATCTGATGAAACTATTTTTATTATTGAAATGTGATATGTGATATGAAATGTGTTCCTGTAAAAAGAACTGTGAGGTGGATATTTAACTGTAATACAAGGATATGCTTTGAATATTTCTTTATAATTAAATTCTTATAATATATATAAGAATATAATATAATTAAAAAAACTTTTCTAATTAAATGCACTACTGTATAATATTTTTATTTTATTCAGTTAGCCACAGTAATTTTAGGGTACAGAATATTTTTGGGACATTTACTAAACACAAAAGTTAAAGTAAAAAAAAGAAAAGAAAATCAAGCACTGTGGGAAATTAAAAGTCCATCCATTTCTTATGTAATTTTTGTAGCTTTGGTACTGTCAAGAACCTTATAATCATTTTGCGGTATCAAAACCCTCTTGGATCTTTAACAAACCACGGCTAGAAGATTTTGTGCTTGAAGATTTTCTTAAAAGCATCTGCCTTCCAAAACACTATTAAATTACAGTTTAATGCATGTACACTGCTATAATTGCCAGTCAAATATTCTAGTACACTTTGGTGTAGTTTCTCAGCAATTTGTTTCTGTGCCTTTATAAATACTATAATACAAGGCTTGGTGTTGATGACGTTGTCATAACATGTTCACTGATGTTCCCTATACATACCAATATGAGATCTGATTTCATAATTATGAATTATGATTCAGTTGAATGCTGGCAGATAAATGAGTGATGTATTTTTCTATTTCAGAGACATGATGTGATGGCAGTTAAAAATGTATATGATTATGTTTAAATATAACAGACGCACAATTGATGCAGTTTAGACCTTTATGTTGACAGCAATTATAGTACAAATAGAAAAGTGGCCTTACTTTCAAAAATCAAAGATTCAGTACATCACACCAGCTTCAAAACCTTGAACATATGCTTTTCAAGGTTTCAAAACAATCCATCAATGTCTCTTCACTGTAATACTAATAGTCAGCAAGACAAGTGTGGAGACAACTCTGTGTAGCGTTGCAGAAGTTCAAAAAGTTATTCTGAAAGGGTGGACAAACAACCTATCAAACCCACAAAACATAAAAACCCTCAAAACTTCATTTCAAAACAACGACACGTTAATCAATGTTGGAGCAATATTACATATAATACCCAACATATAGTAACATACCCTCCTATAGTAAAAAAGTGAGTAGATTTGCAAAAGTAGTGGCAAAAGCCAAGTCCAAATCACAGTTGATCCAGGAACAAGATACTAGCAGAACAGAAACTCATTCAAATAACAAGAGACAACAAACACAGAAAACACAAGTGTTTAAACAGATAGATTAATGAGAGGTAAACAAGATACAGGTGCAGACAATCAGGGAGTAAACAGAAACAGGACAAGCAACAAGAACTCAAACTTTATTCAAGAACTGAGAGATTCTGAAACTTTGTAGTGGAGAATTTGTAATGTTAGTGTCTTTCTGTGATTAGTCACAGGAAGACATGCACATGTGTCATGCACATGGTTTGGATAGAAACTTCTGATAAATGAATACATGTACACCTAAATAAAATGGTTTAGTGCAACATGGGTGAAATACACCTTGTGTTGTCTTTGAACAGGTGTGGAAGAGTGGAGATGTTTGTTCCTCACACCTTAACCAGATAAAACAAAGAAGAACAGTTTTATGTCTGTGATTCAGTGGGTAAGCAGACGTGAGAGTGGAGATTGATGGTGGTTGTGGATCTTAGCGAGGGATAATGGCAGGCTATCTCAGTACCTGTCTGCTCGCTGTACAAAAAGATTCTTCCCTCAGGACTATACTGATAAAAATTCCATCATTGGTGCCTGGGTGAGACGTGACAGAAACAAAGTACTTTCTGTATTTCTTTGTGGGTGTTTATGTCTTGAAATCCATCCCTCAGTCTTCAGAGAGAGGATCTTTGTCATGGAAATGCGATGAATATGAGTTAGCACTGAAACCCAGTTGGGATTGTACAGTGGCTAGTCCATTAGAAAGACCAACGTAGTTCAATTGATAATGGCACCTATATCATTTCATTGCATTCTTTTCACCATAATTAATGTTTGTAATTAAGATTTCCATTACAACAGAACAGATGTTGCTAGCCCCATGCTGATAATGGACTTTGATCAGGCTAAGATAAATTTCCAGAACTGATTAAACTGAAAATGGCTCAGCAATGCATTTTAAACTTTTATAACTGGCTGTTGTTCCTGTGTGTGGCAGTGCATGTTTCTTCATGTCTGTTGTAAATAAGTGACTGTTTATGTTCCTTCATCTATTTTGAGTCAAATCACATCAAGTCAAGTGGTTTGTTGTCAGAGAAAATATAGCATCTCCTGAGCCACGGTGCGAAAACATTTGACACAAAATGTATTTTTACAAGGCCAACACTTACCATGCATGACCAGCAAACACAGGTGATAAATACAACACTAAACTAGGAGCAATAAATTCAGACAGTAAAAACACACTATTTTCAATTAAGCGGTACATACACGCGAACGAGACAGGTGGGTGTGTGATGAGGCATTTCCCTTCAGTAAAAACTGTAGTGCAAGGAAACGTATATGTAAAATCTGACATATATGTAGACTTTATGTTGTGCATTGATAAACAATAAACACATTGAGTATATAATATACATCTTTATAATTCAGACATTTTTTTGTGTTAAAAACAGGCATCTTTCTCCAGGATCTGGTTTGAGAGGCTCCCAATACCAAGGTGAATGGTCCTCAGTTATGTCTTACAGTATATGATCCTCAGAGCTTAAGTGTAATAACATTTATTTAACCTCTAAATAAGCTCTATTTGCTAGCACACACATTTACTAAAATGCAAAAAAAAACATATGAGTGGTGCAATAGGTGAGATGTTCATGGAAGATGTTGCTAGGGTATATATTAAATTGCAATAATATTATTTCAGGTATTTAAGCTTCTCTTGCAGGTGATATTAATATTTAAAATAAAGAAAATCATACAGTACAATTAGCCAAATAATCTTCAAAATACTTGTGGAAATGATTCCCACTCTGAATTGTATTGTGCTGTGTACTGTGCTAATGTTTATTTGGGTAGATAAATTTGATCTGAGGCTTGCTATGATACTGGCAAATAGTTATTGTACAAAATATGTTTTCAGCTTTGTTTTCCAAAAAGAGGATGCTTTGAGTATTCAGCTATAACAGTTCAGCTCAAGTGATGAGAACTGAAGTATGATGTAAGCTTTACTAATGAGATGTAAAACTTTCAATTATTTTTTTTTATTTTTGAAAGGGATGATGCAATAATGACATATGTATGTATATATAAATTATTTTAGTACTGCAAATAAAGATTTTGTAGTAAAATTAGAAAAAAGAAAGCGTGACACAAACACACTTGTTTTAGGAAAAAGTTTCAGATTAATTTAGCAGAACCTTAGCCCTTTATGAACAAAAGAGAAAAGTTTACTCTTTTACTCTTGTATTTTTACAAGACAAGAACACTACAAATAGCCTTTCCTTCCTGCTGTTAATGAACCATAGAGTAAGAATCTATAATGGCATTTCATTATATCCTGAAGTCATTAAGCACTCAAGTTGTATAGCGTTCCTGTGATGTCTGAACACGGCTCTGCGTACAGCAACATATATCACTCACTCAGGAAAAACATCCTCTGATTCAGCGCCTGTGAAAAGAAACATTTCCGCAACACTCCTGTCCCTTAATTTTTCCACACTGGCTATGTATCTATGCACAAGTTGACATTTCAGGGGCGGCAGTACACGCCTTTAGTGACAGAATTGACTAACGTGCTGTCACGAATCGGGATAAGTGTCACACGCACAAAGTCTTCACGACATTAATAGCATGGTCTAAAGCCTCTTCTCGGTCTTTTGGCGGATTGCGGGTATATTTCATTACCATTTAATAGGGATAAATGAGACGCATATCTCACCTTGACTTCTAATTGTGTCAGAACGCAGTGCTGGGCCGCACACGGGCCGGCTGACTGATATGTTAGCGATTTGTCATGGTGTCTTATTTCAGTCGTAGTAGTCCTCTACTGGCATTGTTCATTACAAATGACACTATGTAAGACTATGCACTGCTGAAAAAGAATTCAGAGATCCATCAAGTTGTGGTGACTCATGAAGAGCTGGGGTGCATTAATACACACTCTTTGTGAGGCTTGTTGTCTGGTAGACTGCATAATTACCAGAATTATTCATACAAAATAAAAATGTTGTCATCGTTTACTTCCTCTCGTGTTGTTCCGATCCACAACACAAAATGGGGGTAATTGTCCCAGTGTCTGAGCTTCTTGAACATAAAATGTTCATTTTCCGTAGGATGGAAATGTTTGGTTATTTACACATACAGCAGAATTGTGTGAAGAGAAAAGTTGAGGTTGTCATTCACTGATTCCCTTGCCATATATTCCCCTATAATATTTCATGTGCAGCTAGGTTTTAAATAGGGTGCATTGTGTTTGGTCATGTGACATGTAAGAACCAATGGTATTTGGAGTCAATAACACCAATAACGTCAAACCTGGTGTAACGTGTCCAAAGTCACCATTTGTTAATTGAACGTGAATGAGATTCATGAGTTTCAAATGGGGTCATAGAATGACATGGGTCTGTAAATGATTGATGACTATATGTGTGAACTATTCCTTGTGGAAAAGGTAGAGTAAGACACTCTGACATATGCCCACAGGATTGTTGACATTGTGATAAAGAACTTCTACCCTTGATGACTATATACCCTTGTGTCTTTAGTTTTTTCCAAACATCCGTGACCTCCACAATATAACAACATGTCCCCCCTGAGGACATTTCTTTTACAACAAGTCCAGCGCCCTGCTATGAAGTACATGTTGATGGCAAAAGTTTCCGGATGCCTGGGGTGGTCTTCCCTCTGAGAGAGTGACTTTGGAGAAGATATTATTAGCCTCCCACCGGTCTCATTTACAAAGTGATTGGTTTTCCTAATGTCTTCCTCTGAAAGAGGAAGTTCATACTGTTTTTCAAAGAAACTTGAGTCCTTTTCTAGGCCCGCACTCTGCCTAGGTCAAAGATCATCAATCAATATGTGGTCATAGGGTGAGCAGCTGGAAAAGAAGACTAATGTAAAAGCAACATCAGCTCTTTTACAAAAACTAGCAGTGAGCTGCCTACAGCTGACTCTTAACACAGTCTTTTCCAAAAGGCAGTTTAATTACCAAATTCTAAGGCAGAATCACGTACTGTATCTTTTGCAGTAAAGGCAATCCCAGAATACATTGCGCGTAGCTCAGGGAATAAATAAATGTTAATTATAGAAATACACAAAAAATGTGTTGCTGTCTGCGTAGCATTTCAAGTGTCACTTATAAGGTTTTATTTTAGGTTAGCATGGTGCATTTAAAAGGAAGCCTCCTATGTAGGCAGAAAGACATCTTAAGTTTTAAACCTGAGCCATTGTGTCACCTTATTGCTGCATAATTACAGTAAAAGTATTTATTGATAGTATATTGACTAGTATATTGTGTTTAATGGGTAATGTAATGTTTTTCCTATTTGCTTCTTACAAGAATGTGATCCTATGCTAAAGAAAATACTCCCATAGCAATTAGACAGTGTAACTTTCATGATGCAGAAGGTTGTGTAATATAAGTAGACTGAGGGAAAAGATGACTCCTTGATCTTTAATACAAGTTAACAGCTCAGCACTATCATTAGAACAAAGTCTCGCTTTTGGTTGCATGATTAATTAATGCAGAACTTGCGTTAAGAAAATCCAGAGGTCACACTGCCGCACTGTATTGTATATAAATAAAAAACGTGTGATATAGGTCAGTTTCATTGTCTTCTGAGTTTAAACCCCAAATGAATACATCAGGCCAGATTTAGAAATCTGTACAGAACACTGTAGCCACGCAGATGGGTGGAGCCAAACAGAAAGAATTCACACTAAAACAAAAGATAATATCAGTGCATTTTATATAGGGGCGAATGATGCTGGAGTGCCAGGTCTTATCATTGACCTTTTCTAGGGGCGCATGCTCTCAAGATTGTATCTTTCTCATGAAAATGGTTCAGGCAGGCAGTTTAATTTTAGAAATGGAATTGGTTTGATATTGTTTTACTGTTCAGATGGGCTGTGTTGTCTTGAAGGGGTGTTTTTTCCCCAGTCAGCCATTTTTCATGATACTATTTTTTTGCCTGTCATATTCCATTTTGCTATCTTTGCTGCAGCAGCTTGACTTTCTTTCTGACCTGCTTGAACTGGGGTCATTCGGCTGACCTTTGGGTGTAAGATTTCTTTTCTCCTCAACTCCACAACTCACTTTGTGGAAAATAGGAAAAAGTTTCACACCTCTCAAATTATTATTTGCTCCCTTAGAAGGTTTGACTCTGTACCACTGTGTAATTCAGTCACGTCAGTTGGTGAGATAAAGAAAAGAGAGCTTTTAGTAGCCCAGATTTTCACACACAGTTTAGCCAACAATACACAAGGGCATGTACTATGGTGCTGTTACTAAAAAGATTTTACCTTACTCAAAGAAAAGAAAAAACTTGTTGAGAAAAAGATTAATGTACTATTTTCTTCCAGACTTTATTTATTTTGAGTAAATGGCCAGTAAAGACCACACTTGCCCCTTTCTGTTCAGAGAATGCTAATTCAGCTAAAGATAATGCAGGAATAGCACTATGCCTGAATGCACAACCATGAATTACTTTAAGAGAGCACCGTTACACACAAAGTAAAAAATAAATAAATAACAGCATTAAGAGTTAATCGGATGTGTAAATTAAATGATATTTTAAATTGGAGGACAAGATCATCTGCTTAAACGCAACTCATTTGTTTTTGTCACGGGGGTGTCGTATGAATATATAACGAAAGAATTTCATAGGAGATTAAACATTTATAAATTATCTTTCTCTTAATTATACTTAAATAAATCACTATTCTCTGTCATTTGTTATCTGGATGTTTAGGATTTCAAGATCCCGCTTTGCTTTGTGATCTTTACCACATGAGACTTGTTTGTAAATGTTTACAAAGTACAAGAGTACAAGAGCCCATGCAGATTGTGAAAACTTTTTTTTGTAAAAGTAATTATTATGTTATTATTATTATATTATAATTGTTGAGTACTGAGCTCTGTCACAGTATTCAAAACCCTAAGATAATAGCTCATCAAATAAATCTCACATTATTTATTTCATTCTCATGTTCCAAACCTTTATGATCTTCTTTTTTCATGCACAAATATGAATCCTTTTAAGAACATTCTGCCTGCTCTTTTCCATATTATTAAAGTATGTTCCTCAAAATGTATTGTATTGTATATTGTATGACTGGCTGTACAATACTGTATATTATATTGTATATAACACACAAGGTTTACACAATGTATTCAGAGTATGACAGCCCCAGTCAACATACATTTTTATTATATGAAAATCAGTTTGCATATTTATTATATGGATCAGTTTGCATATTCTTAAGGGGATTTACCATAAGGAAAATATGACTTATGTAACATCTCTGCCCCCTATTTATCTATCAAAAACTAAAAACCGAAATGGCGGTTCAAAATAAATTTAGACCTTAGGCAAAAGGTGGAATAAAAGGGGGAGGGAGACAGAGAGGCAGGAAAACAGATTTTTTTAATGACATTTGAGTTACAATTATTAACATAGGATGTCTGTCATTTCATGCACTGATTCAGGCAGGATTGTAATCTGCACGATTTTAATTTTTTGCATATAATTCTACACTCCTATTTAAACTGTGGGCATTCTGAGCAAATTCTCCTTATTGATCTCTATTTGTATTACCCAGAAAATTTGCAGAAAAGCTCTAATGCTATTTTGCAGGTGTACCCAACATCGCAATTAGAAAATTTACTGTAGTTAACTGAAAATAAGGGAGAAGACATTTCTACATCACAATCACAAAATTTCCTGTAGCTTTCCTGTAGCTCAGTGGTTAGAGCATGGCGTTAACAACGCCAAGGTCATGGGTTCGATCCCAGGGATTGCACATTCTCAATGTATAGTGATCGATGTGTAGTATAATGCAATGTAAGTCGCTTTGGATAAAAGCGTCTGCCAAATATGCTATATATGCTACTCCCTATAAAGGGAGTGAGACGCACCCAAGAAAAAAATACAATAAAAAAACTGTAAAACTGTGATGTAAACAGTCAGAGCTGAGATGAAAGTCTACAGATGAGAACAGATTTGTTGGGAGTGATTGGAGTTCGCTGTGATTTTAGCATTATTTGGCCATCCTGTGACTTTTATTGGGCTTTTATTTTGGGTAAAGTAAAACCCTCGTTATATGAAGCCAAGTCAACAACTTGTTATAAAAATGGAAATGAAGAAAAGCTATTTTATTAAATTTCTCATCTCACCATAGAAACCTGTCAGACCACAGGCAACCACTAGATTACAGCAGCCGATAATCTTGCTGTCTGGACTCTAAAATAGAGCTGCATTGAGAATTGAGAGTCGCTGTGGTAGAATGTCCCCACAGTGGAAGCAATAACTGTCTGGTCTTATTGTGCATTCTGTGGGCGGAATTTTGTGTGCTTGTAATTAAACTGAGGAATTAAACAGTGATTGATCCGCTCATATCTCACATGCACTAAAGAAAAACAGGTCAGAGCCGTTAGCCTTTAACAGAGAGCTTCTTTATATTTCCATTCTCATTTATTTGTTTGTGACTACTCACAAAGGCTTGTTTTTAGTAAGACGTTTCTCCTTGGAGGCAAAAGCTTACGTGTTGTGCCATTCGCTTCCCACCCTCAGATTTTTGAGCCGTTATAGATTTTTAATGGAATTTTACAAAAGGTATTTTGGATTGTATGATTATTGTAGGTATAAAATACAAACACTGTGGGAGAAATGAGCCAGTCATATATCTAAATTTTGTCAATCTAAAATATTTGTATTAGTCCCACCATAGTGGTAACACCCTTGGGCATTTTACTCTCATATAAGAAGTACTTAGTAGTTAAAAAGTGTTGTTTTCTTATATCCCTTGGGCATAAAGTAGGAACCTGGATTACAGGTTCCTACTTGGAATCTGGAATCTTACTTTGTGTCCTACTTGGAGAAAACAAAAATAGGAACCTGGATACAAGTGTTTGCATTTTTGGTAAAGGGAGCCATGAAAGGGGAAAATCCTGCAGCTTTAAGAAATACACCTCATGGGTGAAATATAAATATTACAATATACATTGCAATATAATATTACATATCCCTTTTTTCTATCTTTTTATAATTGATATATGGATTTTAAAATCAAAATTATAGTTTTGTAACAGAGGCGCTGACACAGCGGGATCCATATGCAGCCTTTTAATTGTTAGAATAATCAAAATACAGGCAATGGTCAAATACAGGCAATGGTCAAATACCGGCGAACAGAGCAATGCAGATGAGACTAAATCAAAATGAGTACACAGGCAAGGGTCGAGGCAGGCAGCAAGCAATCAACAACAATGTATGTAACAAAAACAAGAGGCAGGCAGCAAAAAGTCAAAAACGATAAACAGTCCAATTGGCACCAGGAAAGCAGTCCGGGAAAACGCTCTGAATTGTCACTCATGGCAAAACAAGACATCACACCGAGTATTGTGTGACTTTGGGCTTTATAGTGCAGCTAATTGGGAACAGGTGCCAAACAGGAAGTCATCAGACCCAGGTACGAGGGTCATGGGAAATGTAGTCCGGAAGGGAAACTAATATTCCGGCAATGGTTCCCTCTGATGGCAGGAAGGAGGCGGAGCGACGACCTCCTTCAGGTCTCCAGGTCTTAATATCTGATGCACTTGTAATGCTTGATATTTATTACCTCTCAAGAACTGTTTGACTTTTTAAACAAGCAGCTGATTCAACCAAACAAAAACTAACTTCTCAGAACTATTAAATGAACTAGTTAATGATTTCCTGTCCTGTTTCTCAGGAATACAATATAGTTGTATTGGAGAGAAAACAGAATCTTATTTTCCATAAGCATTTCCACTTTCCTGCTTGATTTATTGATTGAATAGAGCTCATCAAGCTGTCTGTCATAGCACACTATATGCGCTTTCTTTTATAACAAAGGACTGATTTCATTTCACATGATGCTATTATAAATCATGCTCTATCCATGCTGTGTAAACCTTTTGTTTTTCTATACACTATGAATCCAGAGACGACAACAATCTCATTTACATATATAGGAAAGAATTCCCCTTAAGGCAATACATGCATTTGTTCAGTTAGTGTCACTTGTGATAATGTTTCTTTTGTAGCAGCCCCATTCTGTGTGATTCTATACAGTCATTAATCTTTGCTTACAGCAAGGCACAAAGACAACCAAACAGTTATAAATCAGAGTTGTTTTATATTGGTAAAAATATACAAAAATAAAATTTTATGCAAAATCTATACAATACAGAACCATTAAACAAACATTTCTTATTAGTATTTATAAGAGTCTGTCCAGCATTCACAGTGTAGTTATTTTTAGCATGAAAAACACTTTTTTTTCAGTTTGCATATACACTGCTACTTGCAATATCAACAAGTAGACAGTTTTTTACCAGAATCCCCAGTCTAACCATTGCAACCTTCCGTGTATTATGTGTATTCTGTGTATTATATTATCCGTGTATTCCAGTGTAAATATATTATTACATGTAGTATGTTAAAGGTACAAAGTGGTCTAAATATATTTATATCACTATATATCTTCAATTGAATTCAATGTTAAATGAAGTATTTGCTGGTGTTTACCAAAAAGGCAGAATTACTGGCATTTACAGAAAACATGACTAATTGTCTATGACTAATTGACTAATTGACTGTGCAGTGTATAATAGAAACTGTGTGGGAAGCGCAACTCATGCAATATTTCCAAGGGCCATCAGACTTCTCAATCTAAAACTGAGTGAGTTCCAGCAAGGCTCTTTTAGTGGTGTAGAATAACATTCTATTTTCCAACCTTTCAAGATGGTGGTAATTTGATATGCTCCTTTGTTTTGACAAGCTGAGCAGCTTCTAAAATTGCAGGAATGAAGTGAAGTTGGGTTGACACATTCATACTCTTACCTTATACTGCCTCATTATTGTTAGACAGTCCATAAACAGTGTGTCTCCTACGAATCTATCCACTGCACCTGCATGTGGTGTTATTGTTGCCAGTCCCTCAGGTGTTTCTTAAAATGACAGTTATTGTTTGAGATTTTTTTCCCAGCATTCCCTTGGTCTGGACAGAAGATTCACTATGAATAACTTCAGTTGAGACAGCGAGGCACATCAAAACAGTGTTAGTATGCAGCGGAACGGCTGTCTCATGTGCAGCTAGTAGTTTTTCCAAGTAAAAATTTGCTCTTCTCGATACATCTCCTCCCAGTCCCATCAAAGCTACACTAGACACCCAGTAGAAAATCAACAAGTCACATAAAACGTGTTCTTGCTTGCATGTGAGACCTAACATAGAGTAGACAAATGCAGTGCAAAACAATGGGAAACTACTAAAATGTAGCAGAATTACCAGAACGCACATGAATGCATTTGGCAGATGCTTTTATCCAAATTGACTTACAATGCAATCTACTTATACACTTTATCATTATGTGCATGCCCTAGGAGTCTAACTCATTACCTTTCAGTCATGCTATACCAGTTCAGCTGCAGCAAAGCTGAAAAGCATGGTACCTTGAGGTACTGAAAAAGGTACTGTTTTTAAAATAATTATGATACTGCTTTAGGACTTGGTAAAGGTGGTCGAAGGTTTCTATTGTTACTGTACCTTAAAAAAGTCTGCAAATACCCTAATATATATGGCAGCAGAGAAAGGCAGGTTTCAGATGGCACTGCTTACTATAACAGCCTCAGTTCATGTTACTTTACCTATTACTGGCTCAAGCTATTTCTGCAACTGAGTACTGGACCAAAATAAAAATACCACAAAAGCACAAGATCCTGTACCACAACATACAAAAGTAAATACAAATGGCTGTTGTGTATGAAAAGAGGTGTTTGTTGCATCTAGCTGTTTCACAGCATCTTACCCCATGAGCATCTTACCCCGTTTCGAGGCATTGTTTTTTGTGCTTAACCTTTGTTTGAGCCAAAAATGCCTGTGCTGATATGAAATAGTGTGTGGTAAAAATTTTAGATTTTCAGATGTGAACTGATTACTTGGAGGTAATGGTAAAGCTTAACAAAGCTTAATCAAGTAAATTTATTTGTTAATATTCATTCATGCCCCCATAATAGATTAGCAACATACTGTATATAGGTATACTGTATAAATACAATAAAATATTTTATCTGCCATGTTTGTTCGCTTATGATATGCTCATAACAACATCCGCAAAAAATCATTTACTCAGATATTGGTAAATATACACAATTTAACCATGAGGAATATATTTCTAACTTTAGAAATCTCTAACTTTATAATGAAGTTCAAGTATTGAGCAAGAAAATTTATATTATATTTTGGATCTGTGCTGCATCAAGTTTAAAGTTTTTAAAAGACTATGCCTGTGCACAACACTGTTTCAAATGCTGAGAGATGCAGCGCAGTGGTCAGAGACGTCTGTATAGCACGTTTACATCAAAGCAATTAAAAAGCACTGCAGTGGAAAGTAAAAAAACAGACTCTAAGGGGAGTGCGGTTTTTAGCAAGCATTATCTTGAACATAATCCCAGAGAGCGATTTCTGGGGGTCAATGTATCTCTGTCTCACATTATCTGTGACGCAGAGACCTACCCTTTACTTGTTCGGAGGACCTTTCTGTTTAGGGTGGCTTGGCTGGAAATTGCTTCTGTCAAGATAGATAAGCAGTTTTTGGGTGCGCTTGTCCCCGTAGCTTTAGATGAGTCTCCTGTTTCAGTGTAATTCTATGTTGTTTATATATCAACAGAGTTGTATTATAGATGTCAATATGTTAAACCATCGCATTTCTCAGTGTCTGTGTGAATGTATGAAAACATATTTATGCCAAAGGTCCATTTTATAAATGAATACCTTTGAATGCTGATGAGATCACGTTGGTTAAAACAAGCAACCTGGCTCTGAACTTTTAATGAGTCTAGATTTAAAATACTGGTAATAAAACTCTTTAATTTTGAAGGGTTTTAAACCATAAACTAGTTCCCTTCAAGGGCACATCACCATTATGTTTAAAAGTGGCATGACTTAAAACTGGCAGCTTTCTGGAATCATTCGTTAAAAACCAACGACAGGTTCATCAGTGGAGAATGAAGGCCGGTCATAATTGAATTTGTTAGAGAAAATTAATAACAAATGTAAAATTAATCTTGTCGTTCCAAGTCCACATTTCATTTTTGCAGGTTGCTCTGACAGGCAATGTGTGCCATAGTAGTGAACTAAAGTGTGTGACAACCTATCCACAGAATGAAGTTCCTCACCAAAACATCACAGGTTGACTATAAGAGCAGTTTGTGACCAAAGCAACTTCTGACAGTGGTATAATGCAAGCCTCATACAAGCAACTGATCACAGCAATTTCTTCATCATATCAAAAACCATAACACACTTTGACAGAATTGCCCTCTGAGGGCTATTTAGGGGCATCTTGACATATTTATATCTACATTTGTTAAGGTTATACTTGCAGTGCATTGGTTTTCACTAAAATGAAAGCAAATGAGCTCTTTGATTCGTTGTGTTTGATATTTGTTTTGCAGCCTCTGGTCTGTGTACTTGGGAGATCAGATTCAGTTAGACACAACCGTGCATAGCTGATATAATGAGATCAGGCAGTATTGCTTCTGTCTGTCAAGAGATTTTCCCCCCCAGAATTCAGCTCAATCTGTTCATTTACATTTGATCATATATGACGATAAAGAGACGAACAGATGAAAAACAGATAAAGACTAAAAATAAACTTAATGGCAATTATATTTAATCACAACAACATGGCTGTTCTAGACACTAGTGGCATACCCTGTCTAACCAATCGGTTTTTGATGATAGTAAACATACATTTAACATGCGTCTAATGAGGAGCAGGCTGAGGTTTTTCTCAGTGAGGTTTGTGGGGTGATTATATCACGGGTTGATTATCACCTGTCAGTGGATGTTAAAGTGTTTGGATACATTGTTAAAACTGTGAGACATGCATTAAATGGGTTAAGGGTGGCTTAACACATTTCTTATTCAATATAACATGAAGGCCTTAAAAAAGGGTCATGAGGTTCTGACCTTGCTTAAAAAAAATAGATTAAACCAGCTAGATGGTTATAGTAAGCCTGGTTTGATGGTTTATTCATTCACATGGTACATTGGTACTTATGGTAAGGCACAGTACCAATAACCAATTACACACAGCAAAAGTTTGCAAACAGATGCACAGACACAAGTCTCTCCTCTGCCATGGTAAGCAACTAAACCCCCACTCATTTAACAGTCTACAGGATCTCTGTGTCTGTGCATATAATGCTGAGTTATACAAGCTTGAATATTTAGCATGCCTCCCTCCAAAGACTCAGTCTGCTAATCAAGTGGTAATGAAAGCGGCGCTGTCATTCTCACAGCGTGTTTGGACAAAAGACTTCAACAAATTGAATTTCAACACCTTCTCTAAATAAGTTACTGATTAATTGTAGTATTCAGTATGAGTTGCATTCTGTACTTTAACTGTTCTATGCTGTCTTGCTCTGTTGACCTGTACAAACCCTTTTCACATCATTTGCACATTCTCTGCTCTGCTTACATCATTAGGACATTCTGCAGAACCTGAGCATAAGGCAAATGTATATTCATAAGGTAGATCTGTATCAATACTCAGCCAGTCTTGTTGTTGCCATGTTGTGTCTGTGACTCCATATGTTTCATATAAATATGCATTTAATAATCTGCTTAATGCAAATTTATATTTGTTTTATGAATGCATTAATATATAGATGTATACTATATATGTGTATGTGTGTGGGTGTGTTTTCTATGACCAAATATCATACACACCTACATTGGGGGGACCAGCCAGCAGTCCACACAAGGAAAATTGAGTATTATACATACTAAATGATTCTTATTTGAAAATGTAAAAATGCAAAAAGGTTTCTATAGGTGTATTAGCAGAGTAGCAGAGTGTGTAGAATATCACATAAATTGCCCTGCAAACATTTGACAATCAGAAATACTGTTTATAATATATCCTAATTTGAACAGCATGTTGTCTATTCCTTTAAAACCTAATAAACTTTTTGCTTGGCAAGTGTGCTTGTTCTTTCTTTCTTTACAGAAATGCAGACTTGGCTTGTTTTTTTATCTAATTCGATGACAGTCATATATTTTAAGTGGCCAAATACTTGTTATTGACACTGTATAAGACGGAATTTGTGATCATATTTTTTACTAGTGTGATTTTCTGTCATATTTCATTCGGGTGCGAAATATATTTGACCTTTTTCTCTGTTCATTTTTTTGTGGCTGTAAAGGGGGAATTTTAATTTGTTTTTGGATCACTCTGTTGTTGATAATGTACTGTGGCTCTTGTATTTGGCCCATGCCAAACCTGGAACAAGTGTTATCTGATTGTGGAGCTGGATAGATTAGCTGTTCTCATAAATGTTAACACTTGTTGACCCTTCAGAAACAGACATAATTATCCACTCTTGTGTGAGCGTGTGTATGAGTGTTTTACTGTATGCTTGTCAGCATAGTAAGAAAAAGCTTTGTTTAAAATAAACGAGACAGACACAAACTTTTATGAAACTAAAAACTACTTGTTTGGAGGTCCCTTGGTCTAAACAGGTAATTTAAAGTAAGATAAAAATGCTGTGCTTTCAGACATGCATTAACATATGACACACCTTCACAAGTCAACAATGTCTATTTGGGGTTCAAAACTAAATTATGACTGTTTTGATGTTAGTCAAAAAGCCTTGACTAACATCATAAGTGGACCACAGGGAATGATAAAAAAAATGCATGATATGACCCCTTTAAATATGCTTAACATTTCAGAAACTGAAAATTATCTGTCTCTCAGAGGTCTGTGTTTCTCTTTATAGAAAATGACACCCCGTCAGGAACCGTGAGTGTCATTGCTCTGCATGGACATTCACAGTGAGCGTCAAACAAACGTTAAATAGACTCCCCCTGTGGAAACCCTCATGGAGGTTAAAGGTCAAAGAACCGTTGTTTCTGAGGGAGATGCGATGTGGCCACTTTTGTGTTGGAGCAGGACATCACACGCACAGGCAGCTATTGATACTGAATACCTCTTGTTGCGATTTTTCCCAGAACAATCCCAGCGTGTGCCGCGGTAACACTCATGCACACAGCGGGAGAGCAGCACGGCTTCCTCGGAAATGTCAAAAGCGAGAAATTCGGATAATAAATGCTTTCGGAAACAAGCCCTTTGTTTGTTATTTCTGCTTGTATCTGTCAGGCAAACCCCACAAGGTTACGATCGTGTAATAAAGACATCAGAAAGAAAGCTAGTTACACGTATGTCTCTACTGCTTATTATGTGCTCTCTGCACATAAATCAAGAGTGGGCCTCCCTTTGCTCCCATCATCTCAGAATGCAGTTTACTTTTCTATAGTTACATTTGTGAGAAAATGCCACTTTTTCATAATTAACCGCTTTCTAATTTTTGCAGTTGATTTCATGATGCTGAATACACATGACTTCTGAAGCATAAAACATAAATGAAACATGACAGAAGAAGAGAATTTACATTCAGAGGGAAATTTTAAGGTTTTTGAAACACAAAACGGTGTAGTTTGTACATGCTTTGTACATAGATTCATGAGCACGTCTCCTCAAATGTTTGTAAGGGTGTGAATTGCCCTGCTTTTTCATTTTTTTAACAACATGGACAGAAATGATGTATGAGAGACTGGTAAGCTAAGCATTGAGTGCAACAGATTTCTGGTCTGTTAGTTGGACAGATGTTGAACTTTTATTATTGCTGCAAAGGGTTAATAGTGGTGGTGTAAGGCATCTTGAATTAATTAACCAAAATGATTTCAGTAACTGGACTACTGAAATATCTGCATTGTATCACAGCATGTAAATAAACATCAGACTAAATATTACCATACAACTATTTGCCTGTACATACATGTCCATTTTCCCTACCCCCACCAGGTCTGGTTAACACTAGTAAAGCCAGAAGAGGCAAGCATTCGCTACAGATGGGACTTCGGCCTTGTTCTAATCCACGATGACCCACTCTTACCACACACGTGCAAGGTCAAGGGGTCTAATAAGAAGGAGAAGCCATTAGGGCAATTAGACGAGTTACCTTATCATGGGAGAAGAGGTGAGGAGCTTATACCACCCACTCTCTCTCTCTCTTCACCTTAACTGCGTTAGAAAGTAGAGTGGCACACTAGTGCCACCCTGTGGACATTGGGGGCACTGCATCTGAGGCTTTTTTCACCCCAGGCTTGCTGTCACAGATGGAAGCATGCTTAAGAGTGATTCTTTAAAGCTGGCAAAGGAGCAATCGATCAGCAGCATTATGGGAAGATGCTTAAATCATTAATAGAACTGTCTGAAAACAGGCACAATTTCAATGGATCTATGTTGGCTAATTAGCTTAGCAGTTTATTATTAAGGCTCAAAGGACAGTCTGTGAAAGTCAGCGTAAAATAGAGTTTACAGAAGGGGGGCAAGGGCCAGGGTCCCATATAGAGTTTCATATGGAATCTTTGTGGAGAATGTACATCAAGGAGGTCTAATAATATCTGGAGAGAGCTCTCAAAGCATCTCCTAGCATCACCTCTCTTCTTAATGATAGTTAAACGCTTGGTCACGCAGTCCCGGACATGCTAACCTGCAAGCTACCATCTTTGCTTATAGGCATAGGAAAGTGATGTTGCAGGTACCATAGTGTAGTGTTTGTATCTGATGATAATGCAGTACTGTAGTAGTTTGATATATACCATGTCCAAAAAATGGTATACCATAATATACAGTGCCCTCTATATGTATTGGGACAGAAAAGAAAAAAAGGGTCTGTTTATTGTGGTGTCAATAAGGCTTTGATTAAACAACGAGTCAGTCCCCTTGTCTTCAACTTGGCTTATGTGTGCTGTTAGAAGCAATAGATAGAACTGATACTGCTTTTAATGTGTGAAAAATAAATGCAATAGGACACAGCTGATTATTTAGAAACACAATTTTGACTCCACAGCAAACAGAGCTGTGGAATCGTGGAGCTGCTTTTTTCTTACAGTCCAAATACTAATGGGGGGTCCAGAGAACCATAGCATTAGCATGGTGCCATAGCATTAGCCTTGGTGTTACCATAAAGGCGTGGTAACACGTTCTGGTACTTTTTGTAAGTGAGGAGCACTGAATTATGATCTCCATTTTCAATTACGCTCTGAATCATCACTTAGCAAAGACATCTTCATTATAAAGCATTGATTATAACAGCTCATTATGCAAAGAAGTGTGGCTCAGTAGTGCAAAAACAAATTGGAAGGGCTTTCGCCATTGTTAGATCTGTGAGTGTTGACAGAAGTCGTGCTAAGTGGAAGGCTGTTCTTGGCACGCACCGCCTGGCATTTACATACAGATCCAGCTGCAATGACTCTCCGGTTCATCAGTCCATGCCACTCCACGAGTTGCCTTTTTGCCCCACATTTGGCAGGCGAACAGTTCAAATTTCCACAATGTTACACTTCAGAAATGAGCATTTTACGCACAAGTGGAGAGAGCATGCAAAGAGAGAGCGAGGATGCCAAAATCCCGGAAATTAAGCAAGTTGGCACGGCATGCTCCGCTGCCCCCTGACGTCCCAGCTCGCCAACCTTGAACCAGTTTGTTAGCCTCCCAAATGAACAGCAAAGAGGCAGAGATATGAATTGCATAAATAAATGAATGGGTAAACAAATCAAAACGGAAAAAGTCTCATGGCAATCTGGGGGCTTGGGCTCCATGGTTAATGATTAGCAAATAGCTGGAAGCACAGATAAAATTCTTTTGGACATTTAAATGGTTAGTGTCAACTATGTGGAAAACTCAACCGCCTGCCTGACTTTTACCTGGCAAATCCCAAACCGTATCTAGAGAAACACTCTTGCTTTTTGCCTCTGGCGCTTGATCAATGTACATGCCATTGAACTCTTATAATACTTAAAAAATAGTTTTCTGAGAGATATTTCTATCATATTTCTGCATGGTTTTCAGCTAGAATATTTTTTTGTGTTGTGATGCTTAAAAATCTAACAGTAATCAAAGTGGAAATATATTTACACCAGAAGTGCCCTTTAAATGCCAAGTAAATTAATACACATTACCTCAACACGCTAAAACCTAAAGAACTGGCAGCAGCCTCCCAGCAGCAAACACTGGCACAAATCTTGAGGGTGAGTTAGTCATGAGCGTGTTTTTCTAATGAGTTACTCTCATAAAATAGATTTTAATGCTGGTGGTGGTTAATTGGCTCAGAAAACTATTTATGCATTTCACGCCCCACGCTTCCATCTGTCTCTTCATAAATATCCAGAATCATTCGATTGAATATGATTAAAATAGGCCACATGTGACGACTTTGAAGACAAAAATGATTGGTCAGACAGCATCTTTAAGAGTATTTTAAAGTACTGATAGATTACATGTACAAATTAGGCAAATGGTTTTATCTAAAGTAATTTTACAGTGCACTCAAGGTAAACATTTATTATTGTGTTTTCTGGGACTCAAACCCTTAACCTTTGCAATGTTAACCTAATGCTCTACCCAGTGAGCTACAGGAACATTTTTATTTCAAGTACTGTAGCTCAAACATTAGAGCATGGCACTAGCAACTTTAAGCTCGTATGTCTGATTCTGGATTTACAATGTAAATGTAAGTCTACTCTCCAATCAGTTCCACTATCATGCTATCAGTATTCTTTCAGTATACTTCTTATTGTAGGCTATTTGGTAGTATCTGTTCTTTGCTATTCGCTGATTGTTAAAACGGCTGCAGACCTGAAGGGGACAACTAGGTTAGCTGAGGCCTGTTCCACCACAGTGATTTCTTGGCATTCATAATTTTCCACTGGCAGAAAAATTCCTGGTGGATTTTGTGGCCTTTTGCATGCTTTAACACTGGCTGGGCTGATAGTGTGTGTACTGAACCATAAATACCATCCCCATCCCCAGAGCTGAATGACTGGCACTTTTTCAGTTTTTCGCAGAATGGCCACTCCTCATAAATCAGTGGACGCTAATGCAGTTAATCTTCCTTGCTTTGTCACATGCTAAGATCAATGTTTTGTTTTCTAGGCGAAGGAAAGTAATGAATCATTAGCCTCAAAAAGCTCTGAGGTACAAGTCTTTTTCTCATGAAATGAAGACTGCCCCATTCTGTTTGTTCGGCTTAACTTTTAAGAATTAATTGCGGTTACACATCGATAGGCTTCTACAACTTACTTAATTGGAAATGTTAGGGAAACATTTTTACAACCTAAAATTGTTTTGAGTCATAGCAACTTTAAAATTTTACATTACTCTGCCCTCAGAGAAAAAAAATATATTATGTGGATATCTAAGGTTTTGAATGCTCTGAAGATATTTATTTTAAAAAAATCTGAAAACCTGAACTATTGTTTTAGTCATTTTCATAGCAATTATTTTGCATTCATTTTTCTTAAAAAAATTGTTTGGAAAACCATAATTAGGAAGCCAGATAGCATGCTTCAAATTATGATCACCAAATAATAGCAAAGCCCAATTACTAATGTCATTTTCCTATTGGAAAAGGATAAGGGCGGGAAAAGAAGAGAAACCCAAAACTAAACAATATATCACATCTGGTCATTGTCTTTCAACTTTGCAATGTCAGAGGTAACCTAGAAAGAAGAAATAAATAATGGTTAGTCCATCACCCATTTATCAAGAGTAAGGTGCATGAAATTGGCTTTTAACCTCGCAGTTAGGAGATTTAATTGGAAATCATGCTTTTGCCAGGGGAGGGGGGGGAGCAAGGTGTCCAAGCAGCATGATTAATGACTTTGGAACATGAGACTTTGAGCTAATGAGAGGCTTCGGGAGGGGCTGAGGTTCAGCTGACTAACCAATCAGGACAGCCAGACCAGAAGAAGATAAACAGTAATAGACGAACAGATTATAAATGTCTGTCAGACACATAAAAACATGATTGGCAAAATGTACCAATGTACGTAGCTCGGCTGCAACATGGAGCAACAGATGCCAGGATGACCATATTTATGACAATTTATTTTCACAGACATCTGGCACAGATTTGGCATTTCCTTGTTGCATGCAACATAAACATTTTGAGATGTTTTGGCATCTGATTTGAGTCACTTTAAAATGTGGTTCCAAATTGAATTCATATCTGACTTATGGTCATCTAACCTACATCTAAACACTCATATCCAATTCACCACCTAACTGAAGATTTTTTGTTGTTTAAATTTGAATTTAATTTGTAAATGTAAACTAAAAGAATTTTCACACAAACCCAGTGGACAAATAAGCTTGGATCTAGCAACACTTCAGTGCCTTGCCTTGAGTTTTCGTGTATACATGCTCAGTTATGTGTAATGTAAATGTAAACACAGAAAAATATGCATTAATGTATTTGTTCTGTTCATTAAGCCTAGCAGTGTAATTGCATTCTATGAGCTCTGGGTCTCTGGCCATATTCTGGTTATCTCAGTGACATTTACAAGAGTCTGTATCTCAACACACCCAATGGTACCATCTACCAATGTGACTGGTAAGTTACTGTTTTGGAACACAGGGCAACAGATGACACAATGAGTCCTTTGTCTGTAGAGGAATCACCTCCAGACCAATGCAACCCACAACAGATGGACGGACAGAAGGAGAGATAGAGGGTAAACGAGAAGAGCAGTCCACACAGCTTGTTTCAATATGGTACGTCAACAGCCTGGCTGCACTCGGAAAGACATGTCATTGTAACATCAGGGTGCCAGAGTTTGTGCCTGATCTGGAACCATTTACACTTAAGAAGAGGCCGTTCTGGGTCTGAAAAGATCCTTTAAATCTGCTGGTCTTGAACATGAAATTGCTAACATCAAAAACTTGAATGCAGGATAAGTTTTTAGAACTTAGTTTAGAAAGATTGACGTACTACACTAAAATCACACAAAGTTAGTAAGATCCTGTCATAATCAACAAAGCTGTCCACAATGGAAGCACATTTAATTGACAGACATTCATTCAAATTAAATAGTACATAATAATTTCATTAAATTAAATGATTTTATTTACAAAAATCATATGTGTGAAATGATGTAGATTAGAAGTAGCTTGTGATTGTATATAGATATTGAATCATATTTTCAGGGAGGTTCATAGACCCTCTGCTCAAACCCTGGCTCCAACACAAGCATCTTTTTGGTGGAAATGGGTTCTAGTCAACCTGCTACTCTTAAGCCAAAGTGGTCCATGTGTTCTCATGTCAGTAGCACTTCAGTATTTTCTCTCTTCATAAATGACCGCTCAGCCGCTTTCACTGTCAATATAAGCTGAAATGAATGTACACACATCCAGCACAGCTTTAAATATCAGCAGCATAAAAATCAGCTTCTTCTGCAACCTATAAAAGGTGCATTTTAAACGGAGAAGTGTAATTTCCAAGTGGCAGAGGAGATTCTGGAATATAAATGATATGCTGACTGTGCAAGTGTTGGGTTTAGGTAGTTCCACTCATCGACTCAATCAGCATATAAATTCATGCCATGCACCATTTTCTTGTTAATTTATTTCACTATTCATGTGTTTGTGCATCTGGGCTCTTACACTAAATATTTTATATAGTCATTTAACATTAACCTTTTTTTTAGAGAAATGTAAAGGGGAAATAACAGGGTTTCTGCTGGGTTAAAAATGTTTAGGTGGCAGCATATGTCACTCATTACACATAACCCAACTGTGACCTCACCACTGACAATAAACCCAAAATAATTTTAAAGAGAGTTTATCACACAGTAATGTAGGCATATCACATTTATTCTTGACCTCAAAATCACTGTATTGTAATATAATACAGATACATTACATGTAAAAAATTATAGTAGTCCCATCCTGCATATAAATATTGGATGAGGAGGCTTTATTTTTTACCCTTATTACTTAATTATTAGTTTATCTATCCAGTTGATTTAAATGATCAGCTAGCTTCCACTTTGTTGTTGCTTTGTTCTACTTGGTATAATCGCTCTACAATCAGAACTGAATGATTTAGATAATGAACATCCTAATTGTCCTATAATTATCAAAAAGCCATCAATTCTGCTGATTATTGCTGATTATTTGGGCTGAGCCTTACTAACCAGTCTAACTAAATGTGCAAAGTACAACCACTTCCTTAGTTCTGCCTGATTCATCTATAGGGACTGATGTGACATTACACTGATTCAGACCAATAACGTGCAGGTGTAGAGAATAGACTAGTGAGGACATTGCAAAGATTTTGTGTATTTATTATGTTATTTGCTTGGACCAATCACACTACTTTCTATATGTCACAGTCTGGTTTAGTTCTTTTCCTGTTCTGTTCATTTTTTCCTTGTTATTCTCATTATTGTCAGTTTAAGTACTCCTTTGTTTTTTACTAAAGTTACTTATTAGTCCCTCCTCCATTTCCCTGGCAACCCATTATGTTCACCTGTGTCTTTAGTTTGCTCCGGAGTTTGTGGGTATTACATTACATAAAGATGACAACATCACTATTAGCACTAAAGAAGAACTCTTATTGGTTACATTCATTTGACACACTAATGGAATGAGTACACAGTGACCCTGTATAGATGATAATAAGGAAACACAATCATCTGTTTTTGTATGACGTTTAAAAAACCTAGTGCCCCATGGCTTCACCATCAAAGTTGACACACAATATTAACAGAACTATATTTGAAACAACGTCTAAAATCTACTTCTTAATACCAAAAATGTTTAATTATAAAATTATTATATAAATTTAATGTAGAGATAATTATGAAGTAAAATTAATCTTTTCCTGCTGAACCAAAATTCTGCTAAAGTTGCCCCCGAAAATTCTCAATGCAGGAAAAACATGAACTGTACACAGCTGATCCCAGAACCAAGCCTGTGATTTTGATATAAAATATAAAATGACCCTCTCGACACTTTCTAATTATATTAGAATAAATAGGCTGGCACCATGAGGGACCAGAGCTGTGGATATTACTGGATTAATATAGCTTTGTCAGGGAGTCCCTGCACAAGTGGGAGGAAACCCAATAATGAGACTGGTTACAAGTGCAAAAAATATAGACAAGTGTAAACGGCATGCTGCGGCATACAAGAGTCTTTGATAGGGCCACTTTAACAGAGGGCATGGGATTAAAGAGCTGTTTTGCCCACTTAGCAGTGTGTGATGCTGGCATTGAAGTTTCCACCCGCTGGTGCACTCTGAATCACTATCGACCTTCCAAAGTCCAGCCCATTTTGCCCGAGGCACTTCTGTATACACCAGCAGGCCTGCAGAGACCAGCTTTCCATCAGAAATTATGACCGCATCTATTGCCTGGAATTAATTTTCCCATTTTAGGAAAACTTTGGGATGTTTTATCATAATCACTGTTTAAACCACTCCATAAGGACTGTCTCTATCCATTCTAAAACTTCACAGCATCAAACGGTCTTGTCTCTCCCTATCACAGGACTCCTTCAGTCCTAGCTCTGCCCTGCTCCCCAATATAAACTCAGTTATCCCTCTAATACAGCCTTTGAAAAGACTCTGCTAGCCTGACTGGTAAAATACTAATTCACAGATTGTTACAACAATGTAAAAGCACATGCTGATCTCCAATATGACAATCCCCCTTCTTAAACACTATTTTTGCAGTGTGAAAAAATAACAAGCATGATATTATGAAGACAAAATTACCCTTTTACTTGGCATTTTATTATAAATAATTACTATTAATACAAATTTATAAAATATTGTGTGTATAAGTGTATAGTATACTATATTATACATAATGTAATATATGTTTACTTCTAAATATAATTAAGTATTGATATTTTCAGTTCAGATAACAAAATAAGTATTGGGTTCTGAAATTCACTTATGTCCTGTGCAGCAAACATGTCTCAACAACCAATATCGATGTAAATACAGTTATTACACAATCAAAAAATTTGTTCTCTCTTATAATTATTGCAGATTTAATTATACAAACAAAGAAGAATACACAGGTTTGCTCAAGGATATCACATGAACTTGATTGTAACTCCCTCAAACAATGATTCAATGTTACAAAACACATTTTTGGTATAGTAAACTTCTTACTTAGAATACACATTTTAGATGCTTTGCCCCAAAGTAACCCACAGTGAATTCAAGGTTAACATTTAAGCAGTATGTATGTCTCTTTGAATTCGAATCCTTGATCAGCTAGCTTTATTTCCAAAGTACTCATCTCTAAAGTGCATCCAGCTCCAAGAAATCACACAGAAAACAGACAGTTAGATTAGACAATTTTATTTATTTCTCAGAACTGTGTGCATCAAACAATCTTAGAGCAAGCCTAGATCGTACACAGACTCTCTGGTATCAGTCATTCCAATAAATTCTTCTACTTGCTTCTAGGCAGATTTGTGCCCTGTAAAAGAAAAGTGCCACCTAATGTAGAAGTGCTTTCAAGTATAACAGGCATACCAGTGGACCTACCCTCATCAAGATGATGGCATGCTGGCACACACTTAGCCATCTTAACCTAAGTATTTAGCTCAAATTGAGAAGAAAGATGAAAAGTATTAGTGAAGTAAGATGAGATGCACTCGGAGTGGACAGCAGGAATAAAGAGCAAGTGATGAGCAGATAGAGGTGCCGCTCAAACTATGATAATTGTTTCAGAGTAGATTTTACTGTTGTGTTAGCCTTTTGTTCAACACAGCAAGGCAGCAGTAGACTTTAGCCTCCACACAGCTTCTGAGCATACATACTGTGAGCTAAATTTGAGGGTATAGAGCTACTGTTTTTCTGTTATGCCATAATGTTCCACAGTATGTGGATGCAGTCAGATACTTTTTTGTTTTATCCATTTTTTTTTATTCAAACACAAGACTTGAAAAAACAAGAGTGTATAGGCTATGTGATCATGTACAAGAGCTCTCCAACGTCTGCTGCCTCGGACCAAGCTAGAAAAAATAATGGCACCGAGTCAGTTTTATGTCAGATGTGATCTGCAACTGTGAATAAAGACATTCTTGCAATAATGTAAAATAAAATTCTATAATTTAAATGTACTGATAAATTATACAGTGAAAAAGTCAGAGTAGTTTGCTAGGTCATTTTAGAAGACCACCTGGCAGATCTGTTAAAAAACCAGTCTGGTGAGATTGGGAGACCTAGCTAATCGTTTTAGGCTGATTTAATCTGTTAATAATATTTTTTAAGCAGGGTTCACAACGTTTTTGATCTTTTATCTTGAATTGCCGGTCTGTAATTAGTAACACTCCACAAGCAATGTATGAGGATTTGCAGTTTATGCAAGACAATTAACGGAAATTGTTAAATTAAGTTAAGGAATTAAGTAGTGATACTATAACAGAAATGTCAAAGATGCCTAAATGCACAATAGTTTTCTCCACCTGTTTCCCCCCTGCATGTTTGTGAAGCCTGACCATTAAAAGTGATGTTTTAAGACTTACTCCACCTGGCTGCTGGGACGTCTTTATCCCAGGAACATTTGTCAGTGCAAATCATTTATCTTTTATTACTATATCCGAAAGCCTGTTTTATAATTAGATTTTGCCTTCATCTTTGTTATGAGAACACTATTGGATTGCGGATGGCAGCCCTAGGAGCCGCATAAAGGCTTATGAAAGCTTTTTGATTTGATAGCTGTGAGCTTCTGTTTACGTCTTGATTGGGCTTTGTATTAAAATGTTGTCAAGAGCCCAAGTCATGGATGGCTGGTGCCAAGAAGAAATCATCTGCGAACTATGAATCAGCGCAGCTGTAATTACCCTGACAATCAACAATCTCTTGAAAGAGTGCTTTAAAAGCCAGAGATATTGGAGTGTCTTTTACTATATGATCCTGGCCTCATTAAATTATCACATTTGATGAATACTTTGAAACAACTCTGAAACACAAAGTGCCAATGATTAACAGCTACATTATAAATCACTCAAGAAGTGCTTTTGGGGAACATACTATAAATAATGAAAAAACAGAAAAAGTTAAAGAGAAGATTAAGACAAACAAACAGCAGAAGTAATTAAATGAAAGGTTTACCAAACAAAGGAATTTATGTCATTGTTTACTTACCCTCATATCATGCCAAAGTTCAATAAACAGAATGAAATTTAAATAATACTGAGTGAATGAGTGAACCTGTGTGGATCAGTCAAATTTCTGAACAAAGCTTATTTTTGAGCCTATTGTTTTCAATAAAATGTTGAATTGAATTGATCCAATTTTCACATTCAACTCATTCAGTTCATCTAAACAGCATAAGCAATCTTGAACCTAAATGAACATAATGCTGGTGTAAGCTGGTCCTTTGGGTTAGTCATTCCCTAAAACTGTTTTGCCACAAGATTTTTCAGATGAGGATGTTTTTAGCTAAGGATTTCAGTATGGAGAAAAGATTTGGGCATGAGGTGTTGCCAAGTGGTCATACAGCAGAGAGAGAGAGAGAGAGAGAAAGAGTGTGACAGCCTCAGGCTAGCATTACTCTCACACTCCTCTACTCGCACAGGTAAGTGCTTTAAAACAGATCTGCGCTGTCCCTCATGGTTTTATTCTGAGGTAATGGGATGCCTGGGGAAGGCCAGAGAAAGGGAAATAGAGAGGCGTTGAAAAGAATGAGAGAGATATAGAGAGAGCAAGAGGTGAAAGTTAGGTGTGACCACTTTACCAGATTGATGCACTGACAGTTATACCTGTGGGCATCTAAGTCACCTTTACATGATCAAAGCACCGGTTAGCCTTTAAGTCCTGATGGTCAAAACATTGTAAACCTGGTCAGAACCTTCACATGCAATCAATCTGAGGTTGTACAAAAAGTATTTTGTGTGGTGGGGGACAGTCAGATTGTTCCTAACCTCTTTCACATAACTAATATAAAATTATTAGTTCTGATTCTAAACTCTAGTTGGAAGAAGCTTTTGTAAAACGAGAATACACGTACACTTGTGACTGCATGTTTTATATTAATGCTAAAATTTTAGTTGGCAGCTAACCTGCTTTATTAGGCTGATTACTTGTCAGAATAATTGTCTGTAATTTTTATAATAGTTGTTTCTGATTTTATTTATAATAAATGTAGCTATTTATTATTAAAACGTGTAGTTTGATGTGTTTAAGCTCTATTATGCCACACAAAGCTAAGAAACGAAATTTGTCTTTGTTACTGAAGATCCAACCACAGATCCAACAATGTTTCATGTATGTATGTATAGTGTGTGTTTACTAACACCCGTGGGTTCTTGTGTTCTTCTTGTGTTAACCATGTCTAGATCAACAGCCCTGTGGGCAGGGTTGTAATTGAGGATATGCTTCGACAGTTTGGAGAGGTGGTGACTGTTTCCATATAAAGTGTTTTCATATGAGCAGTTTGAATGTCTGAGGTGAAATATGTGTAATGACATGTAAACTGATTTCTCTTGTCTTGTCAGAGCACAGAATTTTCAAGGAAGATTAATGTCTATCATGAGTGTAGGAACAAAAATACCAGCACCTTATTCCCACAGCTATTCCCTAGCTAAGAAAAGATCTAAATATAACATGGGAAGATTGCATTATTCATGCATTTAACTACAGAAATAATGAGTGTTATTGACCTATAACACATCCACCTGACACCTGTTACCCAGGAAGATTTGAGTTTGAGTTCTTTTTCTGGCTTTTTACTTTTTTACAGCAATTGGTCTTTCCCATATTGTCCACACAGAGGTTGTTACTTTGGTTGACTTCTGTATCTCTGAATGGTGATGCACTCCTTATAAATGACTACTGAATAATTCATGGGCTCAGATTATGTTGGTAAATGATATTGTACGATGGGAAAAGATTTATCTTCAGCACCAGGGCCTGCAAGGGGAAAGCTAACATGCATATTATTCCAAAATAATGACTGAAAATGGGATACAGGGCTACCACTGCCACAGAATTGGTCGCATTTAGTATTCATAGGCAAAAGTACAGTGCCGATCAGGGTTCAAATGACTGCTATCACATTTACACACAACACAACACATTTAGCTGTTTTCGCTACCTCTAGTCAATTTCGTTCCCTTTCACATCGTTTTGCTTTTTTACATGTAAAAAAGGCGATTCAATCTCACTGCTGTGGTTGGTTGTCTCCACTTTGGCAGTTGAATATAAAACTCAATAAAGATTAGATATGAAGTGGTGTTGGAGTGACAGAATGCAACATTGGAGTGATGTTTCCCGACCCACTTTGCTTGGTGGAGAGAGACTGCTTCACAATATCAGCAGAATAATGGTGTGACAGAGCCTAGAGAAAGATGGGATTTCATATGAAAAAGAAACAGAAGCTTTATGCTTCTTGGATATTCTGGGGCCATCACAGACTGGAAGACTTGCCTAGGCCAGGACACAGTTGAACATACTTAACCTGCATTTTTATGTTGTCATGGTAACCAAGAACACTTGCTCGCAAGTACTACATTGAGCCCTGGAGGTCCGCAATTTGAATTCTGTGCTAATAGGAACTCAGTTCTGTGTTTTTTTAACTAATTTGCTGAACTATTATTCTGAAGGCATCATGAACATGATGATTGGCTGACAGCAAAATGGGAACACACCAAAGTCCCTAATGACTACCATGGGTTGTAATGTCAAAGGCAGCACACAGAGAAAGCTGTTTCACACATAAAATCACAGAAAATATTTAGTGAGACTATGTAGAGTGCATGACTCTAAGTGTAGTACATTACTAACTTACTATAGTGGCTCTATAGTATTATAAAAGTCCTC
This sequence comes from Botia almorhae, assembly GCA_036877575.1. Classification (NCBI taxonomy): domain Eukaryota; kingdom Metazoa; phylum Chordata; class Actinopteri; order Cypriniformes; family Botiidae; genus Botia; species Botia almorhae. The sequence continues at coordinate 31,829 of JAZGTJ010000306.1, forward strand.
CTCAAACTAATTAATGTCATTACTGTGTTTATTACAGTTAATTATCATCTGGTTTGCTTTGCATTTTTATTATCAGCAGGTATTTTAGATAAATGCAGAGACAAGACAGGTTTACATGTATCTACAATATTTTGTAATTAAAGATTTACATTAGTGTAAACAATAGTGTAAACAAAGTGGTGTGTAAACTAACACTAAAGTTTTGAATGAATTCATGTTTTTAGGGTTTCATAGACATTTTGTGTCCTACAAATGTATTTTTTATAATACAATATATACACAGAGAGCAAGAGATGAAGAGAGAGATATAATCTAGGCAGAGGCATTGCAACAATTAAACCATTATAACTGAGAGGGACATGGGGACACCCATGGTTACCATGGAACCATGAAGCAGTAAACTATTATGGTTAACATACATTTTTATTTACCTGCAGCACTAGTGGAGACTTCAAAGTTAGTCAAATTAAACGCACTGTTGCACTACACTGGCAAAGACACAAATATCGTTTTTTTAATAGATACTTAGTGTTTACAAACGTTGGATTCTGAATTTTACAAACTTTGAATACACTGAAATATAGCTAATAGATGTACCTTTTATCACTCTCTCATACTTCCATTTGTTGCTGTAACTTTTGCCTCTCTATTTGCATATCTGTTCGAAACAAAATTGCAGGTTACTTTATGTACTTATGTATGTTGAAGTAAAACATTATTGACTTTTCCCACAAAATTTGACCTGCCAGCTCAAATTATAAATTATTATTATAAACTTACCGTTGAAAACTAAGGAAGGGTAAGGAGACTGTTTTGAAATGCTCTGTTATGTACTTGCTCAACTCTTTTTGTTTATTAACCAAAAAGTTATGGATTTAAAGAGAGTTAGTAAATATGTCTTCATTTTGACTGACAATACTGTTAAAATATTCTCAAAACTAGAAATCCTGTTGTCTGTCTGTTGCCTTACTTCATCACAACTGCATGAATGTATGCAGAATACTTGCATATTACAGGAATAAATTCATGCGTTTAGGAAGTTGAAGCAATTTATATTGTATGAGAAAGGATGAAATTTAACTTATGCTTCTTAAGACAACAATGCATTTAGAATTTTTGGAAGATGTCAAACCTTGTTTGATAGCGTTAGCCTGGAAAAACTGTGATTGTGTAGATCGGGGCAGGTGGCAGACAATCACAAACGAATAGACAATCCAAAATGGGCAGGCAGCTAGAATCAAAATCCAAAACACAGTCCAGGTCAATACACAAAAGGAAGATATGAATGATGGAAAAACGCTCAGAAATGTTACCCAGGGCAAACAAGACTTTGCAGTGAATGTTCATGTTCAGTTTATATCCGTTTGGGATAATGACGACAGGTGTGTGTCAGGAAGTGATCTGATGAGCCCAATTGATTGTGTGAAATGTAGTCCAGGGTGTGACGGTTAATATTCCGGGGATGGCTCCCTCTGCTGTCGCGGTGGAGAGGGAGCCGGAGCCTCCACCGTAACAGATTGTTAAATATGATTTATTTTTAAAGGTTTATGTATTTAAACTCTATGTTTTTGGTGTGGTTTCTGATTAAAAAGTTGTAATTACATTTAAAAAAAAACAAAGCAAAAAAAGTTGGTAAGTAAAGAGGTCTTTAAAATCTTTAAACCCCTAAATTGTTTTAATGGAATACAAATTTAATAAAAAGAACATTTGTTTTTACCTTCCAATTCCTTTAAATAAAAATTATTTATGACAAGTTCAACACTGCATGCAGAAATTCATAACTAAAACGGAAAAAAGGAACGTTTTATCTTTCTGATTAGTATTGACACAGTATCTTAAAAAATTAAATTCAGAGATGTAATTAGTCTCATGACAGAAAATGTCTCAAAGTTGGGGAAAAGCAGTACCTGCATCAAAACCTGATGGACAGATGAAGCATGCTTTGCTATGATAGGTTGCTAAGAACGCAAAAGAGTTCTACACTATTACTAGAGTATATGTAATTTTAAAATGTTTTTTTTACACACAGACCCATTGTTTTGCATTTAAAGGCATTTTTCTGTATGTGCTCTTTGGGCATCAACATTTCTTGTGATATGAAATAGATATGAATAATGAAAGTCAAAATTTGAATTTTAAACACATTGACAGTTAATTTCAGTCAAAAAAGTGAATATATAATAACAGATGCATTACGTCTACATCATAAATTGAGGTCAGTAGCTACAGTGGCTGCTGTGAGATGGCTAGGTGCTGACATTTAACAGCTAACAGCAGAATTAAACCCTCAGCTCAGCCTGGATGAGACTGGCTCTCTTATTCAAAGTAAAATCATAATCTCTGGTCCTGCTTAAAAATCCACACCCATTGTGTTTAACAATGTTTTAACAAAGTTTAATTGTTATTTAAAAGCAGAGCTTGTAATTACTTGGTCATTTAAAACATGGTTGAATGAGATTTGGCAACATCTCCCTAAATTGTTAAGAAATCTACCCATTTAGCATTTTAGCAATCTACCCATACTCTAATGGGTAGTAATACACGTAAGAACATTTATCCAGAGATTCTAAACCCCTCAGTCATGGGTTTTGTAAAACGACAAACAATAAAAGTGAATCAACAGTATTTAAGCCTTTTGTGAGTGATGAGGTCTCCACTGCTCATTTGATCGAATATTTTGTTTTGAATAAACCAATTTAATTTCACGGATGACTCGACCTTGTAGACAGTGTCAAGCATTGGCTGGGTGTAATAATGAGAGGTTCATGCTCGTTCAATGCATGTGGCCCACAGCTTAACCCAATGCACAGAACAGTGATCTCATCAATGCTCTCATTTGGGCATACTTGCACGAACCAGTGGCACATGCTGCCGTTGATGCAAAATAATAATTGAGATGTCATGTTCAGCTTGTTCTCTGCCACATTGGTGCTACTTTAAATGGTAAACAGCAGATTTTATTCTTGCGTTGCAATGCTGAGATGATTATACCAGGTTTGTTGATTTCTGGATGTGTGGAGAAAAGTAAGTGGGCTTTAGTTTGGCTGCTCTTGTTACCAGTGAAAACACATTCAACTATTAAGTATTATACACCAGTTAGTTCTTGTTCGCAAATGTGATTGAACGAGAGATGTTCCAAGAGTCCTAATGGCAATAATATTCACATAATATATGCAGTATATTAAGATGTGTTTATGTGCTTAAGAAGAACATAGTCATCTTTGTCATATCTTTGACAAGAGTTTGTCTGTATAAGTGGGTGGTTCTTGACAAGACAGAGCGTCAAACAAAAAGGTCCAGTTACATGAGTCTTGGTGATTAATGGAATTTTCAAGAGGAAAAGTTAAGAGTTCAAACCACTTTTATCAAAAAGGGCCATCTAACTCAAAGCAGAGCTGTAAGTTACCCAACTGGTATTTCTGCTGTTCTACTCCACAGACATCAGTGGGTTTACTCTGATGTCCATTGCCCTATTAGAAGAAGAGTGAGAAGATGAATAAACTGAGATCAAACAACAGCAATAAAGATCAATCATAACTCAAGTTAAGGGATAGAGGATGGGGAAGAAGTTGAGCAGTAGGGATGGTGATAGAAGAGAACTAAAGAGGAGAGAAAAATATCAAGTAGGTTATTTCCCCAGGGATACAGGCCCTCTCATGCAATCACTGCCTAGAGATCAAACACATTTGTGTACTTCCTGGGCTTCTTATCTGCTCTGCTTCCTTGTTTTTACTTTTCTCTTCATTATAAATCATCTGGAAATTACCTTAAGAGAAGATGACCGAGCTAACAGGGAACATTCTCTAAAAGTTCTCTTAAGTTATCAAAAACATTCGTGCAGCAATGTTACTAGAAGATTTTAAATGTTATATATTATCTATATCAAAAATATTATTCTAAGTTGTTAGTGGACTGTTTAAAAAAATTACAAAATAAAATGTTAAAATAACGTTCTTAAAACCAAGAAATTAGTTAAAACAAAGTGTAAACAATGGATATTTTGAACATTTCTAAAACATTCAAATAACATGTTAGATGTTAGGAAAATGTTCTTGCAGCCTAAATTTGTTATCTGGGAAGGTAAGAGTAAGATGAGAACTCGGAGTGCTCTGTGTATATTGACAAAAAACAGCATGTCAACAGCATGTCAGCAGCTGTGCTGAGTCATGTTTGTCAGGGGATTCATTATATGTTCCTGTCCTCTCTACACTTAGACCAGGACTTTGTTAAGTGTATTAGCCTCTCAACCACAAAACGATAATCCATGCTTGAGTATAAGATGGCAAATTAAATATTGTTTGAAAGCAACCATCTACTCTGTGAAACACTAGCCCCACACTGTGAGGACTGATGGACATGGAGAGTGTCAAATGCTGCTGTTACACAGAAAAACAAGCACAGACCCCATGCTAAGAGCCTAGATCTCAGATTCTGCATTAAGTGAGTGTGTGTGTGTGTGTGTTTATGTGTGGACGGAATGGATACACTTAATGGACTACACTTCCTGAACTTAAGGAGAAATTAAAATCACCATTCTGGGCCATTATTTCAGTAGGGAAATTCTTACCTGAATTATATAATTTAATTTGGGATCACACACATTATGTAAATATAAGCAAACACATGAGTTAGAAAGTATAAATAAATTGTTTGGTGTGGTGTTGGCAGCCTAGCTGTTATTGGGCTAGTTATTAAGTTGTAGGTTAAACATCGCTGGACATATAGCCATGCTGTTCACAAACAACACTAGCATGATCTTTTTGAGGTTGTTAAAGCTACTTCATAAACCTAGTGAGGACATGAATACACCAGCATCCCATGCTGGACACCAAAACAATATATAATAATGACCAGCTAAACAGACTTTGAGAAAAACTGTTTTAGCTTTGAGAAAAAGCTGTGATAAGATACAAACATAACCTGTTCTTTAAAATATATAAAATACAATTCACCAATGCCAATTTTGCCATGTTTTGAAAGCCTGTCCCCACAGGTTTCAAAATGGCCCCCAACAATCGTGCTAATGTCTTTATATGAGGAATTGACACAGTTACAGTGTAAATAGAAAAGGAAACATTGTTAGCAGGGGCGCCGCTTGCAATTTTGGGCCCTATGACAAAATATGAGGTTGGGCCCCCCTAGTAGTGTTATTACTATTAAAGCAGATCTCTGGGGGCCCCTAAAGGGCGTGGGCCCTTAGAATTGTCCTAACTTTCCCCCCCTTAGCGGCGCCCCTGATTGTCAGTATGTCTCCTCATTCCTTGTTAATTTCCTAGGCACCTGTGGGACCAGCTGGTGGGAAGATGTGACTGAATACTGCTGCAGAAGTCCTGATGCCATTTCTGGGTGTATCATACACAGATTGCCAGGCTCACCATGCCATCGCTCCAGGCCAGAGAGGAAGACAGATGCAGAGACATACCGCTGGTATTTCTAATTGTAATGGCTGACAGAGCCACGCTGAATAAGGTCTGTTAATGTTAATAGGTAATCACAAACACGTTCTTCCTTAACTACCCGTCACGAGCTGCCCGTCACCACACATAACTAATCCATGTTTGTAAAGACCTAAACAGTTTATTGTCATGCCTCATTTAGCTTGCTGCTGATGTTCCTCATTTAGAACGCACTTCTCATCGTTCATGTTGAAAGCTACTGTTTTAACACTTGTCCGCCATTTTTGGGTTCGACACTCCTAATCACGGTCAAATTCAACATTTTTACTGTCTGAGTTCAGAAATTCGATATTCGAACACAAATTCGAACACAGTATACTGTTGGACGTTATGAGAGTAATAATTATCAGTTTACCTGTTAGAAAAGATAGAAAAGATAAAGAGGTTTAACAATGAGCACATCTGTTGCGTCTACCACGAAGCTCATCACGTACTGAATACTATTTCTTTGTTATTCAATTACTGATGACTAGCGCCAAGCGTGGGTGCCCCCTGCTGACAAACCTGGGTTTAACAACAAAGAATGTTACTCTCAACACAGTAATACAAAAACTGTCACAGGAATCGTAATTTCCGGATTGGACAAAATTCAACATTTAAAAGGGGGGCAGTTTTTATTAGTCTCTAAGCTATTTAGGGCTACAAAAGCATTCACTTTGATTTGAGCTTCAGATTTTTTAATGAAACACTTGTACCCCCATTTGTCTTATATACTCTTAAACAGTTCAGACTAATGAAACTCCAAGTCACATAATGAGTCTACAGTGAGTCAGGCTCTGCACAACACAAAAGGTCAGATTTAATAACGAAACACTTATTAAAATCAGCAGCTACAGCACAAAGGATAAACTGCTAACTTCAGACTTTAAGGAAACAAGCTAGACAGTGTCACACTGTGCAGGGTTCTTTTAAAATACTCAATCCAGGACACAAGATTAATAAGTTTTTTTAAAAACATTTAAAGTTGGACTTCAGAGACACTTAATCAAAACAAAGTCAAGGTGTGATGCATGGATCTTTTTCCACATTGGCATATAGCTGAGATGTTCTGTGGTGCATTATAATAAGCAAAGCATCTGAAACCAGGAGCCAGAACCAGGAGAAAAAACAAGCTCCCTGCTTAAGGAGGTCCAACTGGTTTTTGAAACAGTTCCTGGTCAATCAAGTTTGGTCAATGACCAGATTAGAGCAGCTAGAGACAAGCTACCAAGTTCCAAAATACAGCTATCAGCTTAAAATGGATTTCCAACGAAGGACATGACCACATTTAAATCAATAACGCAAATCACTTCCCACACCTTTATCCTGCAGGCCATTCATTCCCATCCACACATCTTCCTCACACAGCTGTTAGCTCTCCAATGAGTGGCTGAGGGGATGTCGGTATATCACTCCTGCTGTGTGCAGCTGGTAAGGTGTATGTGATTGGCTGTTTTGTGAGTTTAAGGGAAACGTTCGAAAGAAACATACTTGAGCAGAAGTTTCACAAGCATAACAATACAGATGGTGAATGAGGTAAGTGCTACGTGCATCAGGAACATTCTGACAGCGTGAACAGTGTGTTTACGAGCGTACAGTGCCTTGTCTTGGGTGTTCTGCATGCAGGTTAAGTACACAGTGTCACAGCTGTGTGAGTTGTTTCAATGCACTTTTCACTGGATTAAAATCTTTATTCATGAGATTTACACAGAACCCGCTGTAGTATAACTTAAGGGAATAGTTCACCCCTATAATGAAAGTTTTGTTATCGTTTTATTCCTTCATGGTGTTCTAAATGACTTTCGTATGACAATAAAAGATGTTCGTTAAAATGTTCACACAGCTGCGAACCTCCAAAAATAACAAAAAGCAGCATAAAAATAGCCCTTGTGTCTTGTATGCAATATTCCAAATCTTCTATGTTTGGTGTTGAGGAACAGGCCAACCTTTAAGTTTTTAATCACTAAAAATAATGACCTTAGAACATTTGGAATATACTGTAGTGCACTATTCAAACCAACTACTTTCATTGTACTTTTATAGCGTTTGTCTTGTGATTTAGCTCAACAGCATCTGTCCCTATTCAAATTCACTGTAATGTAAAGAGTGAAGGGAACATTCTGACTCTCCGTGTTCTAGGAAAGTCACGAGGACTTGAAGGTGAGTAAACCATAGAAGAATTTAGATTTTTGTGAACTATACCTTTAAATCACAATTTACAAAGGCCTAATAACATTCAGCAGCAAAGATCTTTACAGCCTCCTGAACACGCAGTAAAAGCAAGAACCGTAAAATGAATTAAAGCACAGGCAGATTGTCATATTTGGGATCATAAATGTCTTTGACATTTATTATGCTAGACAACGTTGTCAATGAGCCACACAAGCCTCCGGATGCTGCAGAGGTGAGAGAGGGGAATGCATGAGGTAAATGATGCCTTTCCTCTCGTACCTTAAAAACCATCTAGTAAAGATCAGAAGGCTAGATATGGAGTATGATTCTTGTCATGATAACAGTGTAAGGAGAGGCTCTACACTTTCTCTACAGCACAATGCTCCATAATGCAGCATTCGGAGTAATGAGACATGGGGATAGGGAGCTCAGGTGTAGATTGTGCATCACTGTGTGTTCTTATATTCTATGACAACAGACAGGTATGTGTGCTGATGGATTAACCTAATCACCTAATACAAACGTTCTGGACATTGTTGTAGTGTGTCCAAGAGTTGTCCAACCTATAATTTTGCAGATGTAGTATTTTGATATTGCACAACAGTTAAACAGTTTATCACACTGTCATAAGTCTGGAAAGTCATGTCCTGAGATTCCATGTTTTACATTTGCAAACTCTGGATTCATGTTTCGCATATGGGTATGTGCATATTAGGAGAGGCACTTTAGCAATGAGACCAGCAGTTTTTACCTTGTTTACCATAGTAGCTCATGTGAAAGTCGCGTTTGGTCCTGCGCTCCCCCGTGTGAGTTTCGGTAGCTTTTGTTGTGGTTAATATAGAGGCATGTCCTGCTGAATTTAATCATATATAATATATAAGCAGTCAGTTCACCACGACAGTGGTCGCGGCACCGACAAAGCACTGTTTTAATTTTACTTCCTTTAGTATTTCTAACATAACCACTTATATTTTGTGTCTGCTTATTCCTGTTGTTACTAACAATCGCAAATCATGTGATGTACATTACAAGTGTCATAATTCTTATAACCTTCATACTGTACATATGTCTTCTGATACATCACTAAGTCTTTCTCTGGGCCTCTGGAATTGTCAGTCTGCTGCTAACAAAGCAGACTTTATGACATCCATAGCTACTCATTCTAACCTCAACCTCATGGCTCTAACTGAAACCTGGATAAAACCTGAGGACACTGCTACACACGCAGCCCTCTCTACCAAATTCAGACGGGGAGGGGTGGGGGACTGGAAATTCACTCTATGACCATCTATAGCCGTTATCAGCTCCTTTGAATTTTATGCAGCTACTATTTTCCATCCCATTCACATTCATGTGGTTGTCATCTACCACCCTCCAGGTCCATTAGCTCACTTCTTGAACGAGCTGGATGTTCTCCTGTCATCCTTCCCTGATGATGACACTCATAATACTAATAGTACTAATAGTCACTAGATACTAACAGTGCTACTAACACACTCTGCTCCACTCTAGCATCATGTCTAGACAGAGTATGTCTGCTATCGTCAACGCCAGCCTGTGCCAGCCCTTCTGCACTCTGTCTGTCTGATGTTCTCCGTGAGCATCTTTCTAAACTCAGGTGTGCGGAGAGAATGTGGTACGAGACAAAAAATACTGCACATGACACCTCATGTTTTACCAATCTCTTCTGTCTTCCTTCTTGGGTGATGTCACTACTGCTAAAAAGACATATTTTCATCACAAAATTAACAATGCTTCTAACTCTCGCATGCTCTTTAAAACATTTTGTTCCCTCCTCTGTCCTCCACCTCCATCTTCAACACTCACTACTAATGACTTTGCTACATTCTTTCTCAGCAAAACTGCACCATCAGCACCCAATTTGCCACACCTCAACCTGACAGACTTGCTATGCCATCAACACCACAAACACTCACATCTTTTTCTCAGCTCTCTGAGTCTGAGGTCTCCAAACTCATACTATCTAACCATCCTACCACCTGCCCGCTTGATCCCATTCCATCTCATCTCTTTCAAGCTATTTCCCCAGCAGTCACACCAGCACTTACTCACATAATTAACATCTCTTTACACTGGTATTTTCCCCACTACATTTAAGCAGGCTAGGGTAACCCCACTGCTAAAGAAACCCAACCTAGATCCAGCACTACCCGAAAACTACAGACCGGTATCCCTGCTTCCATTCATGGCCAAGGTTCTGGAAAAAGTCATGTTCAATCACGTCTTTGCCTTTCTCACTCAGAACAACCTCTTGGATAACAACCAATCCGGCTTCAAGAAAGGTCATTCAACTGAGACTGCACTGCTCTTGGTCATTGAAGATCTCAGACTGGCTAAAGCGGACTCCAATCGCCTTATCCTGCTGGATTTGTCGTCTTTGACACTGTAAACCACCAGATCCTGCTGACTATGCTCAAATCACTGGGCATCACAGGTACTGCACTCTGGTGGTTCAGATCTTACCTCTCTGACAGGTCGTTCAGTGTGTCTTGGAGGGGAGAGGTGTCCAACCTGCAACATCTAGACACTGGGATGCCCCAGGGCTCAGTTCTTGGACCACTTCTCTTCTCTATCTACATGGCATCTCTAGGATCTGTCATTCAGAAAGCTGGTGACACCCAGCTCTACCTCTCTGTCCACCCTGATGATCCCACGGTACCGACTCGCATCTCAGCCTGCCTGATGGACCTCCTTACCTGCTCTCACTTCTTCGCATTTATGTGCCCTCCAGAAACTTGCATTCAGCTAATGAACGTCGCCTTGTGGTTCCATCCCAAAGTGAAGAAATCAGTTTCCCAGACTCTTACTTTCACTCTGCTCGGTTGGTGGAATAAACTACATAACTCGGCTGAGTCACTAGCTGTTTTCAAGAAACGACTAAAAACTCAACTATTTCGTCTTCACTTCCTTAACTAATCAACCACACCGCTACTACTTCTACTTTTATTTAAAAAAATAATAAATTTGGATAAAAGCGTCTGCTAAATGACTAAATGTAAATGTAAATATTAACAAGGTTTTAACAATGATTGGAAATGTACAACATGTGACCTGTTAAAATAAGTGTGCGTCCCAGGGTTGTCTTCATCCCCCGATTTCCACCCATGAAAAGCTTTCCCTGGGCCCTTGAATTTTATTGATGGCCTTGGCCTGATATTGTAAATCTAATAATAATTGAATACACAACTTACCATTACATTGTAGCAACACACTGGTATTTACACTGAATACCTTCAGCACTGCAATTCAAGGTTAGCACCTGATCTCAAGTAGGGCTTCACAACCCAGAGTCTGGCATAGTATGAGAAGTCTTTTTGGTAAAGCATGCTGTAACATGATGCTGGCTGAAGGAACACGGGAACACAGACAAAGGAGCAAAACCAGGAATATCCAAACATAAGGCTTTGATTTTCTTCCAAAACAGGCAGCAAGGCATATACAAATAACGTCTACAAACATACAACAATCACTGACAAATAACTGAACCAAAAGGAGAACTTAAATAGGGGAAAACAGGTGCTGGGAATTAACTAATTACTAAACATAAACAGCAAACTGACCATCTAAGTAAAAACAGGAAGTAAACCAAAATGAAATACCAGGAAAACTAAAAAAACAAAACATAAAAGTCCACTGTCCACATGCAAATAATTTACACAAATAATATGTAAACTTTAAGGAACTTAGAAGCTGTTGGTCTAGTGATTACATGCAGTAGCTTAGAAGCTATTTCTGACCCAGATGAATAAAACTTCTCTGAGCTGTGACTTACACAGGTGGTAGAAGCTTACACAGGTTTTTTGCTGCTGTCCACATAGACCTGTAGTAGGTCAGCTAACAGAAGATTAAGACAAAAGAATTCATAGCTATTTGGTATTGAGTCTATATAAAGTGTCATGTTTACAAGCACTAAGGATCCTCCCAGTTTACCAGGCCTTGTAATCCACCCCTTACAAAAATGAACCATGGTTTTCTTATAGTAAAACTCTAGTAGTAACTCACAGGAAATTGTAACTATTTTGAGATGGTAATTTCATACAATGTGAAGTGTACAAAAATGTAGGATTATTAGAAAAAGCAGGCATGAAAGTCCACTCCTAAACCTTACCATCATGGGGCCGATAGCAGATCTTAAAAAGATGTAACTGTAATTGTACAAATACATACAAATTTGCAAACAATTTTGTAAAATGTAAAATAGTTAAAAATTGCCATGTGATTATCTTGTAATCCTCCACCCAATGGAATAATTTGTATTTGAATAAAAGCCTCGGGGTCAGTCAGACAGGGTGGGCCATGATATTCATCTTCCTATAGAGGGTAACCTCATTAGGAGTGATTAATTTAGCCACATGACTAATATAGTCCAGACTGACCCGAGAAAACACACAGGTCCCAACAGACCTCTTTATCCTCATTCATAAAGTTAAATAACCTAGACAGGTGCTTTGACTCAAACACCAGCTGCTCCTACTTGTTATCTGAACACTACACAATAACAAAGCAACAGACCTGTAAACCACCTCACCCAAACAGACAAAAACATGTTTGCCCTAAAGCTCACCCTAATTTCCTCAAATGAAACAATGCAGACATTACATGTAGAGATGTCACAGTTGTGTCACAGTCTCAGGGGAGATGTCCCCTGAGAGGTGAGCTCCAAGCAAAATGCGCTTTACCTGTGGTTGATATTAACTTCTGACAGCCTAGTCAAAAGTTTCTGCACAACTTTTTCAGTCACTCTCTCTCCTTGTTTGGTACCACTCACAGACTGCTTAAGCTGTATTTTGGCTATTTCCAAACCCTGTCATTCCCACCTACATGCAAATGTGAGCCTACGCCAGCTCGCTGCTGTTTTGAAACTTGATGCTAGCATCTGTGCTAAAGTGGGACATTAGCTCAATGAGTGTATCCATCAACAGTCTAACATGTTCTGCCCACTGCGAATGTGTGCAACGTTCCATCCAAAATGTTTTAGACCACTGTCACACCCCCATTTTGGCATTTGTGAGCACATATGATGTAACTTTTGCATGAAAACAACCCATTCCTGTATTAGTCAACCTTTTTGAATCCCTGAGGGGGCTTCCAGCAGCTCTTCATACCAACCATGAAGAAGTTATCTTGAGTTTCTCAGGTATCCTGTGAAGTATGATTGGTGTTTCCAAACATCAGCAGTCTTGAAGTGCTCCAATTAGCCCCTGAGGCAAAAACCCCTGCCAGAACACCAGAAAATCCAGCCTGCCCAAATCTTTCTCTCTGTAAACTAACTGAGAAAGGGATATCCTCCCTATTGCAGGTCAGAGCTGACACCTGGAAAAACATTAGCATTTACATTGGTGAATTCCCATCCAAGTGACACCATGAGAAAAGAAGTCATAAGAACCTAGAAAAAAGCAGTTGTTTATGTCCTCAGGCATGCACTGTTTCAACCCTTAAATCAGAGATCAGAAATCAGCAGAAGTGCCGTACACCACAGACTTTAGACCTCTCAGATGGTACTAAAACAAGTTGGATTCTGGCAATATCAATAGAAACAATCTTATTTAATAACAACATTAGAATTTCATTAGAAAAGTCCTGATTAGCTCCTGAAAGACTCCAGAAAACAGGAAATTTCATCAGATACAAGCATTTAAAGCAACCCAGACTGTAAGGGTGTAAGCATTCAAAGGATAGTGATATTAATGACTTGATATTAAGTTTGGTTATTAGGGATGTAAGCTAGAAGACATCATTTTTAAGAAATGAGACCTTGGAGTATTTTGTCTCATACAATAAAGGCCAAAGGGATCATTTCAATCAAAGTGACCAATATATGTGGTTTCCTCTTCACCATTCATCTATGAGGACTAAGACCTCCAATTAATTAAGCTCAAGAGGTTTGCAATGGAGGAGGGCTACTTGTAGAAACACAACAAGATTCACTCAGATCATACTGATTCAAATATAATCAAAGAGCAATGGCAGGGGAGCTCCCTGTCTTCTGGCAAAAAGGTCCATGTCTTCTCTCCCCTGTCCCTTCTGTCAATTTTTGCCTGTCTGATGCTTATCAATTGGATGACATCGAGAGGACCCTTAAGGATTTATATGTCATGTTTATGAAACAACTCTATCATGTTAATCAAACCCATGAGGATGGAGCAGGTCTTCTCAGAGTCGCTCTTCACTTACCTCTTTTAGATTGAGGTGAAGATACACTCAGCATGTAAAATGAGAGATAACCTGAAATGTAGATGAGGAGAGAGATATGATTTTGTAGTTCTTTAGTTTCATTTTTTAATGTATGTGTAATCATTAAATAATCATTTTTCTTAATTAATGATGCTTGCCAACTCTCATTGTTTATCTGAAAATTAAGAAGTTGTTTTAGTTTCCTCACCCTCATGTCATTCTAGCCTTGTATTATTTTCTACCTTCAATAAAACAAAAGATATTTACATATCAATTTTCATACAATAAAGGTTAATGAGAACAAATGCTGTTAGAAAAGCACCACAGACCACTACTAAATACAGCATGAAAATATATTGTATATCGCTTTTATGCTGTATTGCAAGTGTTCTGGAGCCATATGATTATTTTGGTGAGGAAAGTTAACAGCTTTTATCTGAATTGCAACATTGACTGTATCAATCAAGCTCAACCTTGTTACTCATATTTATGTAGGAAAAAACAACATTTTTGTACTTTTAGTTGGAAACTGGAGATTTTAGGGTGATCTTTGACTTTGACTAGATACCACCCAACAGTCATCCAGAACATCCTAAAACGTCATAGCAAGGCATTATTAGCCTTACTTACATTATTAGCAACCACATAGCATCCTGACAACCACGCACAACCTCCTTGAATTGTGAAAAACAAGTTACATTATAAATATCCCAATGAACAACTTCAGGCAAAAAAATAAGCCTTATTCAGTGCAGCCTTTGTGAGAGTCAGAACACACACTCTAACCCAGACATCAGCCTACAGCTGAAGGCATCTGGTGAGAGGGGGTTATGAGGCAGTGCACCACTCCACCAATATAAAAAGCAGAGCACAACAAAAGTCTTGGCTCTATTCAAAAACACAGCTGCTAAATAATAAATTATGTTTATGCTGTTTCTCATAAAACAGAGCCCCTATTGATCTAGATTTCAGACTATTCTTAGCTGCTCCATTTTTAATTCCTTTGTTATTAACTTGTTATTATTATCTGCTTAAACTTTACTATTTTTCACTATTTTTCAATGCAATGTACTAACAAATGTGTGTGTGTGTGTGTGTGTGTATGTATAATTTTAAACTAAACTTCTTTACTAGTATAATGTGAACTATAAACTCCACCCACCTGCAAGTGAAATAATTATTGTATCAAACAATAAAAAAACTTGAAAATCATTCATTTTATTGTTTCAAATTATAACATTAGAGGAGCAGAAATTACACACTTTTCCTATAATCACACAGATAATGTGTGGTCCTTCGTCCTGACTTCTCGTGCGAACACACAACATGTGGAAGGAGACTTGCCAGCAGCTTCCCAAACAATGTAATATTAAAACTAATCCCTCGGAAGGGCAATAGAGCACAAGTAAACTTCCTTAAGTAAACTGCCACACACATGCGATCTTCCTATCCTTTCTTGCTGCCCATCTTCCAGTCCCATCTCATCTGCCGCACCATCTGTGCAGCCGTGATAAGCACAGTGCTCTCTGTCTCTACCATAGACCTTTTCCTCCTTCTCTTCCTTTTCCACTGACACACCTTTACAACTTTATAATTGTGTCAACACTCCAGATGAGAGATGGAGCCTTTGCCTCATAGTTTCTCTCTCTGCCTTCTGCAGGGAGATTGTTGTTGTACGTGACAGGCAACACTGTTATTACAGACCACAGCACATAAGTCTGGGTTTGTACAATACAAATGCCTCTCTTGTGTGGTAAAATAAGTACTGTGTTGCTTAGCAGCATGAGGCACATTTTCAAACAAATGTTGGCCTTTCAATAACAAAGTCTAAAAAGATAAAGATTCTTTAATGGTTCACAAAGAGGCTATTTACACTGAATCATTTTATCTTAGAGTGTGTGTACATTAAATCCACGCTGAGGTTTAGATTTATAAAAATGATCTTTGACATAGAAATGTCCCTAGCACCACATCAGGTTCTAAGCGGGTATACACAGTGTTGACAGGTTTGGAATAAGCAAGAGATTAGAACTCTGAAGTGCTTCATTTTTGCAAAGAGTCAAAGATTTTACTGTGTGGAATGGCAAAAGCATAGAACATTAAAGGCATTAGGTCTAAAGGGCACAATATGTAAGTATTCAAAAACCATTTGCACAGTGTCACAAATATTTCTAACTATTTGTAAATCCAGAGAAAGTCACAATTTTAAATAGTGCAATGTACTTTGTCACCTGTCAGTGATGTAAGAATCATGACGTAGAAATCATTAGTTACTTGTGGCTAATTCATTATAATGAAACAAAATCCTATGATCAAATGTAATGGTCATCAAACTATTTCGTCATTTGACTCATAAACATGATTTGTTAGTCCCATCAAACTGATTTACATCTGCAGTGAAGATGACGAATGTTCTGTCACAGCATCATTAAGCTGCACCTGTTAGTTATTTTGTTATTGTTTTGACAATATGCGACCTCTAGCGGTAAAATTACATATTGTGCCTTTACGAGTTGATTTCCCAGAGGCTGAAATTTCAATTGGAATTCATCAAAGTATTCAAAGACTGTTGTTAAATGTGCCATTTCAGAAGTACAAGGTGGTATTTTAACAACAAACATAAACAGGTGCCTAATTTTGCTTTGAGAGAAGTGTTAATACCTATGGTGGAAAATTAACAATCAAGACACTTGAACAACGACAAATCACATGTGATAAATACAATGTGTAGGCAATGTCTCAAGCTAGAAGCTTTAAGGAGAAAGCAAATGTCTGTTGGCTTAACAAAAAAATTCTTGGTTGTCAATCCCAGTTTTACAGCAGGAGACATGATTGTGTATTGTGATTTTGTGTTTTATTCAAAATTTAGAAATTGGTTCCCTTTCTTTGTGTGAAAAATTGAATTGCATTGGTCATGCCCAGCAGGATGTTCGAATAGAATAGAATAGAATGACTTTGTAATTGTACAGCTTTGCATACAATGAAATTAGGAGTGCAGCCCTTGTTGGTGTCAAAAACATAAAAGGCAAATACCTTTACAGTCAGATTCATTCTAATTGCATGAGGTCCAAACTCCAATTCTGAAACGTTGCATAAATTTCTTGAATCAGTCATATTTCTTTAAGTTTAATCACTTTAAGTTTAAATTAAGTTTTAATTATGTGAAGATAACACAACCATAAGACTGCCATCAATTTCTTACAGAAGATAAATGCATGTATCTGGATTATATTATAACTTTTTTATTACATTATTTAACTTTTATTTGTATTAAAATGCAATTTAAAATTACAGTTATGCATCTTGTTTAACAGCTCAGTTTGAACTGAATTCAGGAATTAATGTAGAATTCTCAGTTTAATTCCAAATGGCGCACAACCCTGGTGTATCATCCATCTATTATACTGCGACAGCCATGGCAAAATGGCCTTTGGAACATCAATGCTTCCATTTCAAAGTCTCCAAAAGTCAAAGGCAGATCGAAAACAGACAGCATACACAGCAACACAAACATATTGATATTTTAAAACTAACACATAATTAATGCTATAAATTTATAACACAGGTCCTCGGGTGAGCGAATGCAGATGGAAACCAATCTGAAAAGACCCTCATATTATTTACCAGATCGATAAGACTTTATTTATTGTGTGTATTTAGATTAAAATTGGTTTTTAGAATCTAGTTTTTTAGCCATTAACTATTATCTAATTCTTCTATTATAATGAATAGCCAACAGTCCTGAGGAAATAGTCGCTCAATACTGCTCTCCCTGATCTCTCTGCTCCAGTGAGGTTTATTTGAACCCATCTAAGGTCAAAGCATTTATGCTGAAACAAAAGAAAGAAATCAGTGACCAAATGAACCACCAAGCACAGCTGTTAACATAAGTCTGCAGTGAATACATACAGGAGATCTTCTGTATCCATGCATTAGGAGGGAGCTATTGATCAGATTAACCTGAGGAGCAATATAGCGATCGGGTTGTGCTGATAAACCATCTCTTTCTCTCCTCCTCTCTCTTTCTCCAAGAGTCTTTTATGTTGTCTGCTGAATGAGAGAGGTGGCAAGGTAACAGTGAGCATAATTGTGATCTAGGCCCACAGCAGAGGATATTTCCTGTAGCACAGCCAACACACTGTATGTAATGAGACAAGAACTGTGTTAGTGATTAGTTGTGTAGGATATTAACTTTCCACATTTTCATATCTCAGTTTAACATTAGCAGAAATGTTAAAAGACTTAAGCAGTCACAGACTGATCACATAGAGAGAAAAGTACTTACCAAAGATACAAAGGTTATTTCACACTTTATAAAATACAACAGTAGATGTGAAAATTATTAAAATAGATTTGTGACATTTTTTTAAGTTCTGTCATATTCAGTTATTGTGGTTGACTTTCAAATATATTGTTAAATGTCTATAATTACACTTATCCCCAGTTTAACAGAGTATTGTTAATATAATACAATAATAGTATTGTTAATTTTAGCAATTGATAATCTGACTGATGATCTGAGCTTAATAGTGCACAGGACTGGATAGAAACCCAAACACAGTGGTCTTATCCTAATCCTGAAACCTCTCATTTCCATCTGATCATGGAAGCAGGTGCTTCAGTGGGTTAAACATTGGGTCGTTAATTTTAATTTATTCATTTCATTTGGCAGTCGCTTTTATCCAAATATACAATTGAATAAAATAACACTGCAGATGGTTTTTGGATAGTTTAATACAAAAATTGTGTGCCTTTAAAAGCTGCAATCCATAACTTTTGTCTCGCTATCGACATCTCTGTTTAAAACATAAAATCACAGCTTACTTTATGTACTTTACATACATTGAAGTCAAATGAAGCCAAACTGACATTTCTCAGGAATTGTGAGTCATTATTATAAGCTTCCTGCTGCAAATACAGGTAAGGTCAGGAGAGCACTTCAAACACTGATGTTTTATAAAAATGTTATCTGTTGGACTGCAGCTTTAATAAATATCACACCACTGGTACAAATGGTCATTATCACCATGTGGATAAATTGTGTGGTATCATTACTAACCTTGTAGTCATCAGGATATAATTTATGAGTTGACAAACAATAAAAGTGAAATGTCTTGTTAGTTTAGCCATTATGCATCAGTAATCCATCATTTTCTACACTCCACACACTACACTGACTTCAGCCTTTAGTGTGGAAGCAGCATGTGGACATCTTTGTTAAAAGAATCCATTTGGCATCAAATACACTCCGTTATGATCAGACATCGTCTGGACTCTTCACATTAAAGTGTTATAATGCCTCACAGGCTGCTTTATTCTAATTCTCCCCACATATCAAGCATTCATTGGTCTAATAATGTTTACACAAAGAGACACTCCCTCCCTCCTCAGTTCACTTTCCTTCCTCACATATCGAATACGCCTCCTCTTAGTGGTCTCTGATTAGCTTTCCCTTGTGTTGAAAAAGCTTCATAATGTCTGACCTAACACAATGACTCTGAACGAGTCGTCTGCTGAAGGAAAGTGTCACACTAGCCTTCAAAGTACAAGACTCTCACTGACAATTTGCTAATAAAGCTGCTCATGCACCCATACATGTGTTTGGATACACTGTTGTATCAGAGCGTAATCTTGAACTGACCACTGTACTCATTGGCCTTTTGACTGTAGATTTTATTTTACTGTAACATTAGAATGGTGCTGGAGTGAACAGTGGAACTAAGTTTAATTTGTCCATACGACTATTGGCACCAAACTCTTGTGGCCAATATAACTAGATTTTTACATTTTACATACATCTAAAGGTTTTGGCCATAATATGCAGTTTCTAAGGTGTTTTTAGTGCATTGCTATGCTTTTGCCAGGGTATCTAGCTAGATCGTCCTGCTGGTCCAGGTCAAAAGACTCCACCCTCAAGTTTCTGATTTTCTGGTCTTGGATCTCTCCTTCCATTGCAAGTCTATAAATTTTTTTATCATCTGACATCTTAAGTTTGATTGCTGGATGGCATCTGCAGCAATGGAGTTAACCCAATGACTATTATATTAAGCAAGACTCAATTTTAGGGACTGTCTGCGCAATCAATATACTGCTGACCTAAAGATGTAAAACAGCATATTTAATATCAATATATAAGACAACATACGTTGTATATATATACCACAGCATTACAGCGAGCCAACCCTGCAGACAGCTGCGAAGATGATGTTTCATGGTTAATCAAAGTATTTGTGCATTTTCAGTTCAGAGAGTATATAAAGGTAATGAGATAAAACACTTCAGCCACATGGGTACATTGATAAGCAGCCCCTGCAGAACCCTAATCACTTTTATCTGGACTCTTATTTCTATCCTTCTGGGAAATACTGTTCTTGATAAAAGTCTGAAGTGCTGGTCATTCTTCAGACTTGGTTGGTCTGACCTTCAAACACATTAGCCAGAAAAGGAAAGGTAGCCATATAAATGAAAGCAAATGTCAATACACTTATATAAAGCACACACACAGTCAGATACACTCTTAGACCACACACACATACAGTCAGATACACTCATAGTCCACACACACATACAGTCAGATACACCCATATGCCACACACACATACTGTCAGATACACTCATGTCACACACACAGAGTCAGATACACTCATATGCCACACACACAGAGTTAGTACACATTCCTGATTAGAGACTGTGCAACACTTTTATTGATTTTCTGTTTCTCATACACAGCATGAGCAAAGTTCAGATCGACAATAAACCCTCTAATTGGATTAAAGCAAATTAGCATTTGTAATGTCAACTCAGTTTTAGTCATGACGGTAATCTTCTGATCCTGGCACAGCAGAGATTAATTACTACCTAAGACAATGAATTTTGAAAAAAAAGCCAATATGGTGTCTACAATCCTCTCCTGGATTCTTGGCCACATGTATTATCTTTCAAGCTGCTTTACTAAAATAATACATCTGTGTGAACCCCACAAGAAAACAAGTTCAGGTTATGTTTCAGCCTATCAGCCTTTCCTAGACTGATAGGCTGTCACCACCTTCTTCCTGATGTCCTCGGATATCTCCTTTCCTCTTGGCATTCTCTGACTCCTTGGCACTACAGTGGTTTGGTTGGTTTCCTCTCTCTCTCACTTTCCTAAGGATGTCTAATTGTATTGGTCTGCTTAAAGCACCCAGATGTGTTTTACCTGAATCGGTTACCTACTTGACTTTACCAATGCAGCTGGGGTTTCCCATCCCCAAAATCAAAAGATAAAAGTGGAATTTTACAGTATTTTGCATAAAGAAAATACAAAACATTTTTGGGACCATTAAGATGGCACAGCGTCATTTTGCACACCATTTTTATGTCAATTAAACATATTTCTTCCCACATTCTCAGTACTGTAAACATAACAGCTTGATTTGTTTGATTGCATTTAATTATGATTAAAAAATGTCTCAATGCCAAAAATCTTGATGGTCCTAAAATAGCCATTATTTTTTTAAGACCCATAAACATCTTTCTCTCTTTCTCCCTCTCTTTCTGTCCTTCTATCTGCTTAATTATAGGGTGAAATATGATCTGGACTTGTGTATTTCTCTGGAATAAATCCTAACTAGCACCAGCAACGACAGTATGAAGAAGAATATTGATTCTGCAAATCAAGGCACAAAAAGACAAGACAGACATTGATTCAGTTATTTCTGCCTCAGCTGCTGAACAGAAATGGGGGACTGTCTCATGTTCTTCTGACATCACGGAACAGGGACAAACTTTTAAGGTAGGATAGATAAGTCCAATCAGAATGCCAGGACTCAGCTTATAACCAGATTCAGCAGCTGAAGAGTGACGCCACTGGTCCATCCAAATCCTAACTATAACAGGGATCGATGAGCAAAAGGTAATCACCCTTTTGGTGTTTGATGCAAATAAACATTAATTTAAATAACTGGGCAACAGGCTCTGATATAACAACAACAACAATAATAATAGTGGACAAAGTTTATATGAATGTGAACCATACCTCACAGAATGTGACCATCCAAAAGTATTTTAAAAAGACAGAAAACAAACAGTGTATATACATACAGTGCTGCTTGAAAGTTTGTGAACCCTCCAGACATGATCAGGTTTTGTTAAGAAGAATAACCTAATCAAATGTACATCCAAAACCCAATTTGTGAACTGGACTTCCAAATGATGGACACAGACAAAACAAATTGATCTATTGTCATTATTTATTGAACAAAAGGGGTTAATCTCACAAAAACTGGAAATTTGACTTGTGCAGAAGTTGTGCACCACCTTTTGCAGCCATTACTTCAACCAAACGTTTTCTGTAACCAGTGACCAGTCTTTCACATCTGTCTTTGGGAATTTTTGCCCACTCCTCCTTGCAGAACTCAGCCAGCTGAGAGAGGTTGGAAGGACATCTGGCATATACCGCTCGCTTCAGGTCTAGCCACAACATTTAAATTGGATTAAGATCCGGACTTTGACTAGGCCAATCAACAGTGTTTACCTTCTTTCTTTTAAGCCATTCCTTGGTGGATTTGCTTAAATGCTTAGGGTCGTTGTCTTGTTGCATCACCCATTTTCAGCCCAGCTTCAGCTCTCTGACGGATGGCAGGAGATTTTCTTCAAGAATTTGTTGATATGTCTAAGAATTTAAGTTTCCCTGAATAATATGAAGGCGCTCTAGCCCGGAGACAGCAAAGCAGCCCCAGACCTTCACATTTCCACCACCATGCTTCACTGTTGGAAGGAGGTTCTTTTCTTGGAATTCAGTGTTGGCTTTTCTCCAAACATGGCGGCTTTGACCAAATCTATTTTGGACTCATCTGTCCAAAGGAATGGCTGTACTGGCAACACAACAGAAATGTTACTGTTGTTGACTCATTTACTGCTTCACTCAGCATTCCTAAACTGCGCTGTTGTAAATTGTTTAACTGTTATTAGTAGATCCTTACATTTATTATTTCAATTATTATTCAATAATTATTCAATAATAGATTGAACTTCCAAAAGGCCTCTGGTTTGTCCAAATGCTCTCTGGCAAAGAAGTTTTGTTCTTTTTTTGTTCTTTTTGTTCTTTGTTCTCAGAGCAGAGGCTTCTTTCTTGCAACCATCCTATAAATGTCATGTCTGTTAAATTTTCCTCTGATTGTAGATGCATGTACATTTACCTCAGACGCCGCCAGAGGTGTCTGCAACTCTCTAGAGGTGATGTGTGGGTTAAACTCAATTATTATTTTTTCTGGTGCTTTTTGATGATAGTTTTGATTGGCGTCCACTTCTTGGCAGAGATGTGGTCATGTTGAATGCCCTCCATTTGTAGATGATTTGTCTTACAGCCTTCCCTAGACTGATAGGCTGTCACCACCTTCTTCCTGATGTCCTCGGATATCTCCTTTCCTCTTGGCATTCTCTGACTCCTTGGCACTACAGTGGTTTGGTTGGTTTCCTCTCTCTCTCACTTTCCTAAGGATGTCTAATTGTATTGGTCTGCTTAAAGCACCCAAATGTGTTTTACCTGAATCGGTTACCTACTTGACTTTACTTACTGCACATACAATAATTTATTCTTTCATGTAGTTTTTTGGCTACTCAAAAAATTCCCTCTAAACAAACATATGCAATTGATCAACACATCTGACATTTAATTTATAAAAAGCAAGTGATGGTAAAATAAGAAAATCATAGTTAAACAACAGAAAACTCTGAACAGCTCAAGGGGTTCACAAACTTTCAAGCAGCACTGTAATTCTTTCTGCAAAGATCACTGCAACACTAATGCCAAAGTCTGCCAAAACCTTTTCATGATCCAGATTTCCTCTATGAACTTGAAATTTGATGATCTGAGCTAAAATTATTTTCTGTTCCTCCTCTAACCCCTCTATTGGTCCTCAGGATCTTAGAGTAAATGAGATTCTACTTTTCAAGAATGGCTCTGCTGGCTTGAGGGACTCTAATTTACCTCTAATTCCTCCAGAGATTGAAATGTCTCAGAAGAGTCATGCCCAGCTTGGAAGCAGAATTTGAATTTGAATATGTAAATATGAACGGACCATTAATTGCTCAACTTCATATTCACCACTTCCTCTGGGCTTTCCATCACCATTGACATCATACTGTAACAAGGACATAAGGAGAAGAGAACGTGCAAGCATGAGAGAGAGAGAGAGAGAGAGAGAGAGAAAGAGTATGAAATGTAAGGAAAATATTTAAAACATGGCGCATTTCTAATATTGTTACACATTATTAGTTTAATTTAAAGCACTCTGTGTGTGATATTGCATGTACCACTAGTGGCCCCAAACAGAATTCCAAAAATAATGTTAATGTCTGGCAGTGGCACATAAAGCTCTAGGCTTTGTAGATGTCTTGGCATAATTAAATCTTTGTTAAAACAATGGCAACCCCTGCCCCAGCCACTGCATAAACATTTGGACAGTTTACCCACCTATGGATAATTTATTAAGCAAACTAGCGCCTCATTTGTGAAAAGAATTGGAGAAATGACTTTTAAATATTAGCCTAGTTTTCTTCTGCTGTGCTGGCAACACAAGACATGTTACTGTTGTTTGACAGTCATTTACTCATTTACTGCTTTACTCAGCATTCCTAAACTGCGCTGTTGTAAATTGTTTACCTGTTATTAGTAGATCCTTACATTTAAATTCATAGGTATAATAATACATTTTAAATTATAAATTCTAAGTTTAACTTTTAAATTTAAAATTTGAAGATTGAAATATTACTGCATTTTAATCCAGTTTAAGTACAATTACTGACTTTGTAATTACTTACAATTACTTACTCCAGGCAGCCATTTCAGTCATACAAGACTAAGTCCTATCCATTTGAATGGGGGAAGACAGATATCCCTGCAATTATGCAATGACATTATCTGTACCATAAATTGTGTATTAACCTCAGATTGTGCCATAAAAAGCAGACTTTCCAGGTTGCTACGCATGCGCAAAGGTGGCAAAGTTCCTCATAACACTCTGTAGAGAGCCCCTCATCCAAAGAATCATTAGTGTTTAGTGACTAACGATTGTCTCTTTCTACTAGAAGGCGTGGCATTGTTTGCTAGAGCAAACATATTGAGTGTTGCATTTTCCCCATTCATATTAACAGAACAGCAGCATCTTATTTCTATTACCTTTGTCTGTATCTTTGTCCACCATTGGCCCAGAATGAAGGTGAGCTCTTCAGTGTGGGCTGACTCGAGCCCGGAGAGCTCCAAGACATGAAATGATGGATGGTATGAGAAGTGGGTGGGTCATTTAAATGGCATATTCACCTACTACTGAATGTCATTAATCACATCTTAATAGCCACTTTGAAAACTCTGAGACAAGATGTGGCAGCATGTAAATTGAATTTTGGAGGGAATAATTTGATTTACTTCACATATTTACCACAAAACAATTCATGTGCCGTTGCTTCAAAGGTATAACTGTAGTGGCTGGTTTGTTAAATGTGTGATGCTGTAATATTTGCAGTCTGCCAGCTTGTTTTCAGATAGCAGTAAAGCAGAGGCCTCACTTGTATAGTCAGAAGTTAGTCTAAAACCATACGTTTACTGCCTGCAAGCCAGTGATTATACTGTGTATGCACTAGAAAGAGTGGTGTTCTTTCTAGATTCTGGATCATTTGAAAAAGCATAGGCAAAGTGGTCACTTTAAATTGTTTACAGAAATTAAACTACAAGTATTACTAATTATCAGAAGAAATGGCAACCCTGACTCCATTACAGTTGGGCAACCAGGTGTCGTGTAATGCACAGGCTGCTGTACATGACTAAATATAAACAAACAAATTTTTAATATGTGTTTTTAATTTTGATGAATCACACACAAGACAAATTCATATTGAATGTGTATTATAGTAATTATGATTTTTTTGTTGACATTAATAATGTGCTTTAAGCAAACATGTCAGGAGACCATACACCCTTAATGATCACTGCTGCCCACTCACAGTCAGAGAGGTGGGAACATCACTTATTTAATCACTACTTCCAGTACCATCGCAGCGCAGTCAAAACTAATGGCTGAATCTTTTCAACGGTGTTACTGAACTGGGCTGCTTTAATTCTAAATGACACCCTTATCTCAGTTGTCACAATTTCCAGACACAAAAATGAGGAAAGCATGTGTGAGATTAACACAGCGGGATGAAGGTCCTTCTTTTAAAATAATACACGGGAGGACGTTTGTGCATTACCTACAGTGACCATTTTGAAGATTTTTTTTGCTATTTTTTTACGTTTAATCATGTCTGAAACTAAAATGGAGAACATTGAATTATTGCAATAAATGTGTGTCCAAATACTGAACACAAAACAGCACAAATACCTTTAATGGCTGTTGTTATAGTGAGTAGAGACTGGAGTATAGTGTGTTAGGGCTAGACTTTCTGAACATTTAGCATTTAGTAGTTTATAAGACTCGTTCTTTTGCATTGAAACAACTTGCCTGTTCACAGCCTATTGGCACCTGCTAACTTTAAACTTATCCGGCTAAAAGTTAGTCTTGATTATAAACAATTGATAACATGAGTTGGCTTGTGTTAGCATTTATTTGTAGACTGCGCAGACTGAGTAGAAACAGCTTACCACAAACGTGCATTTTATTTGCTCAAATTCTGTAAATCGCCCACAATTTGTAGCACAATTTCTTAGTAATAAGTTAAAGCTAACAGGATAACTAGTAACCAGAATTCATTGACATTGTAGTTAAAAATAAACTTTTAGACAAAGAGCTTGTATCCCTTGTCCAACTTCACTTTGGTTTGCTCTTTCACCACATGAACCACATATTCTTGGCCACATTTTGGTGAGAATGTGTCATCCTATGTGCCAGTGCCACTGTTTTGGTAGCCAAACCGGAGGAATCGATACGCTGCTTCGACGAGCAATTCCGGATATCAATTCCCCTGTGATAAAGGTCTATTCAAGTCCTCCGCTTTCCTATGCAGAGAGAAAGAGCAACAACAAATGCACTGAATCAGAAAAATCCAAAGTTTGTGCAAAGAGTGCCATCTGGTGTTGAGAAAAGAGCTCTGCGTCAGTCTGCACAGAATTTGAGCCACTGTTCTTGCCCCATCTCACTTTTCCTGTGAAACCCTGGCTGATTCGGTTGTTTTATTTAAGGCTCTTTACAAATTAACTGAGGAAACAAACTGGAAAGCAAGCAAGGGTGTTGCCCGGGAGACTTTATTAGATATAAAGAAATTACAATTTTAATTTACTCTCAGTGTGCAGGGAAGGTGCTAATTAAAGCACCATTAGGTCACACTGTGAGACATCTGGAGCCTGGCTGCAGTCATAAGCAAGGTGATGAGGCATCGCACATGTTGTACACAGACTGTGATAACCTGCTGTGGTCCGTAACAAGGGTTTTTAATGTGATGACTAACCTTAAGGTACTGCATAGCCTGATCTTCCATCTTTGGTGTGGAGTATAACAGTATGCTCACAGAGGTGCCAGTTAGGTGAGCAGAAGGATCAGGACTGGGTCACCAGATTGAATTCGAATGAGGCTCATTTCTCTGGATCACAGAGTACATTTTTAACTGCTTTAATTCTGGCAGAAAGCACCTGCTCATATTCCATTGCCTTCTGCTCACCACCTACAAGAAACAGAGGTCAGAAATATCCCAGAGTGGTTTGATATAACCTGCAAACCACATCGTCCATCTCTTTGCTTTCCCATTTTACTTATGGGAAACAGAGCTTAGGACGTATCCTAGAGATGTTTGTATAATATACAACAGCCCCTATAGTATAACACAAATGCATATACACATATGTACAGACTATGTACATATACAGTGGCCCTAAAAATATTCAAAACACTTAAATTTAAGTCAGACTTAAATGGTAACTGCAGATATATATCAACAAGGGTCATCTGCAAACAAATGAGGCTAGAGTTTCTCTTTTAGGGCTGCTGTACATAACAGATGCTACTAGGTGCTTTTCCACTTAGCTATGTAAATCAAGTTAATATAGATCTAGTGTCTGGACTCTGTTTTGGAAACAAGATGAAAGAAAAGAGGGAAATACCATGAACTGGAACCGAACTAGCTTCAGCTTTCAGTACTAATCGCTAGGCTAATATAGATTCATATTCATTTGAATGTGTTTATTAATTTTCTACATCACTGTAGGACTCGGGCCTACAAAGATCAGATTATTTTTGGGGGGCAAAATGTAATTTCTTAACCTACTGGAGTCATCTAGAGTTTCATTTTGTAAGTGTACAGCACTTGTTTATGGGCGGTCTCACTTGGGCCCACCCACCTGTACATGTATTGATTCAGAACTTGTCACTCCATTCATCACTACAGCATGGGAGCGATTGTGCATCCAAAAGCTGTACTCCTACAACGCTGGAAAAACCTGTCTCCCTGTCTGTGTCTCTCTCTCTCTCTCTCTCTCTCTCGCACGCACGCACGCACGCACAGACACACAGCGCAAAGCTGATGAGAGCAGCAGCACAGCACCTTGATATTCAAGAAACCTACAGGAGGGCAATTTTAAGGAATGTTACCTGAAAGTCTTTATCTCCAGTAACCTCATAGAAGCTTTCAACCATCAAGGAAAGGGGCGGAGGCTGACTGCACTGCTCATAATAAATTCTGCCTCGGTTCAGGATAAAGCCAAACCTGAACGCAATCAAAGAAAAAATAAAATGAGATCTTTTCATATGATTAAAAAAAAATGAGCTAAACAGTGCGTGCTTTTATTTTTAAAGAATAACTTTTACGTTGCATTTTCTTATAGATTGGGGTAATGATACTTAAAAATCTATTTAAAAAAGCCAATATGTTATTTAGTGACACGCTTGCACAGCATTTGATTGGCTGTTGTTTGAAATTAACCTCAAGCTGTTAAAATCTCTGTTAAAAGGCTATTTAGCACCATTGTTCTTCTGTGTGTGGATGCATGTTTGAGACCAAAGGAAAAACAGCACACCTTTCCACTTGGTACATGAAGTTTAGAATCATTCCTCTGGCTGTCTCATTTCTGACAAAATGAGATCATTTATTAATCAATATGAGTCCCTGAAGAACCAAAACAGAATTTACCAGGTTTTAAGAATAGTGTTGGTTACCTGTGCAAAACTCACTTCATTGTGGTTGTCGAGGTGTTTCTATGCACAGTACAGTGTGGTTGCTTACTGCAAAAGGCACACCTGCAAATTTTCTTAGTTTAGCCATTTTATTGTCCAGACAGTGGAAAAGTCTGAAATACAGCTTAGAACAGTATACCTCTCCTCTCTTTAACCCGATGATTTTTAAGTATTATTGTCTGGCACATTATGAATTATGCATGGAAGAGTTCAATGTTTGTTCAAATTCCTAAGTATGAACAATGGTGTGCAAACATTTGTTTTGCTTAAAGGGGAAGACTAACCAGTAATAAAGTTCCCTGAAGTGACCACCTGGCACATCAAGCAGATGTGGGGTGTATATCTGCGAGAAGAGCTCTCGGCAGTCTCTAACGTCACAGATCTAAGCAATCATATATAACAACAAGTGTTAGTTTATCATTAGGCCTCATTTATAAGCATATCAAACCAAACATGGTTTCAAATGTTAAAATAATTGGAGACTGGGGCTTTTAGGTAATTATTGCTGTATAAACACCCTGTTCTCTTATAATTCTAGTCTGGAAAAGCCCAAACCTCAAACTCCTTACCCAGCTCTTTAAAACATACACGCTACACTTCTGTAGCTCTGATAATGCGACAGACTTATATGGGAAACATGAGGTCAAACTGGCAAAAGCCTCCACAACGACATCTACAGGTGAGAAAGAAAATAAGCGTTTACAGGAAATTGCATCACAACAACATTGAAGCCTTTCGGATGGGCATCAGAGGAAAGTTAACATCTTAAACCCACCAGAAGCGACAGTTTTCATATCTTCGTCATCCAGCCTTTTCATTTCTTCATAACAATATATCTACAAAGTACTTATCCAACAGCTGAGTCATCTGTATCGGTTGAGGACTTCTCCAGTACAGTAGATGTTCAGACAAAAATGTAAGGTTAGGTTAATGGACAAAATAAAGCACTCAAACTCCAATATCGTTCCCTCAGCTGCACTGCTTTGATAAAGGTTCAAAGCTCAGCTGTACAGCATTCAACACTCCACCTGCTTTTGGAGAACCTGTGGCTGTGGCAATCTTAATAATATAGAGGACTGTCTTCAAAGCTAGTCTTACATCATGAGGAATTTCACACCAAAAGAAAGATTTCTACTTGTAAGAGCCACATCATTTCTTATGCAGACGTGTAACTAGTGCAGTGCAGGGGTCCAAAGCATCAACCTGTGGGATAAATACCTTCACTTTTATACAATATGAAGTGCATATTAAAACATCAGATTTAATACTCAAATGAATATAAAATAAAAATCTCTATTAAATACCATCCTATTCAGAAAAAAAAGATAACTGAAGAGTGAGCTGGGAACTAACCTGTTAAGGTTTTGGAGTGACTCCATATGAACAAAGCTGTATGAATGTAAAGTTCTCCACAAATAACCAGTGCATTTTCAGTTAAAACCTCAAGCACTGCTGACAGGTTCTTACTACAGTACTTACCTATAATTAGAGTTCAAAGCACTGAGTTCTATTTATAGGCAATGATCAGTGTACTAATACTAAAAAAAATTAAAAAGTAGTCTCAGGTGTGTAGATTGACTTGGGATTTTGTGAACACTACATACAATTATTTTAACAAGCTAAATGGAAGGGATAACTTTTACCCCAAACAATGCCATCCAGGTAATCAAAGTGGTACTGACGAACTAGGATAAGCTTTAGAATGTGTTTTCTTATGTTCTGAAATTACCCTTTCTTTGTTTTAGTCCCTCCAACCACTTTTTGTTTTGTTAAGGTGATTATCATCTAGGATCCAGTATGGTGATGTTTCTATATGGGAAATGCATAAAACAGGGAGGGGGGGACATGGGGTTCAAACCAAATACAGAGTAATAATATACATACAAACATGTATAATTTTACATTAATCTGAGGCAGCAGATTCATGATTCACTATTCTTTAAACCTTTCCCCAAAAATCACAAAATAATTCTAAATAGATTTTGAAGGTTTTATGTGTGACTACTACACTCATATTGGTAACTAACAGTATAAATCATTCTCCAAACAATCCAAGAAAACCTCTGATGAGTAACTAAAAGTTTCAAGTCAAGACGACCTTTTGGTCTCTACCAGTGTCAGTGCTGACCTACTTAAGTGTCTTGTAAACATGAAAAACACCTCTAAGTGGAACTTCAGTGAGCTTTATTTTCAAACAGAAAAACCATTACAGATGTTAACCACTGCATTTACTACCCATCACATAACACATAACAGTCTTTAAAATGTAGCATCACTGAGAACAATGCCAATTGAAACTGCCAAATTTCAAAGAGGACAAAAAAAAAAGTGTTCCTTAAATTTAGTTGGTAATTGCAATATCCAACCGGTGCTTACTTAGGGAAAATAAACTCAAATCTAAGGGCAAAGCTTCAAGATTTAATTTTCCACACCCAAAACTCCAATTTTTTTTATTTCAATTTTTGGCTTACCAAATTCTTTCCATTACCACCCAAATACCCACCCTCCCCCACCCCCCTCAACCCAGACTGATGTATGCAACAATTCCTACAACACTGAACAGGCCAATATGGTACACAGTTTAGCGCCAGGAATTAGGAGTCATCAGGGCAGAAAAAAACATCCCCACCAAAAACCCACCCAAAAAAAAAAAAGTAAAAGAAAGGATGAAGAATGTGTGGATTTGTGTGTGATAAGTGAGAAACTACAGCTTTTAAACAGGTGAGATGTTCTCCACACCATTCTTCCAAGAGCCAAAAAAATAAAAATAAATCAAAACCCCAATCACTGCGGTAAAGAGCACAGAACATCCAATCAGATGCTGCTTTATAACATCTCAGCAATGAACTGTGATTTTCACAGTGGTTATTGTAAAACACTGGGCTGCTGCCAACAAGCCCAATAACTCATATGTGCTTCTCTACAGCAGATCTCATTTAAAAATGCCCAAAAGAAACTAAAGTTGACTAAATGTAGGGCATCTGTGTGCACGATGGGGTACACGCTTTAGAGAAGAAAATACAAGCTTAGATTCAAGCAGTGTTTCTGGGGAAATGTTGCATAGTTATGTAGTAAGTTACTGAACAACTCAGTTTTCTCAATTTGGTAACTAACCTGACAGTCAAAACCTTTCTGAATTGCATCTGAAAACCTTTATGCAACATTCCACAGTAGACAGTGCCGACCCATATAAAATAAAACATCTCACCTGTATTGGACTTTTAAACGGGGACAGATGTTAATCCACAATATAGTAAAATAATATAGTAAACACTGCCAATTACCACAAAAGGCAAAATTGCATCCCTCCCAACCTCCTACCCACCCCAAATACAGAACCCTCAAAACGTCATGGGTCAAAACTTAAGCAACAGAAGGGCTAAAGTGTCTCAAACAAGCCCCTGTCAATTCCCAAAAAACAAATAAACAAAATATTCAAATCATTAAAGGCTATTAGTGTTTGGGGGAGGAGGAAATTAACATAGCTGCAAAGAGGGGAAAAACAAAATCATTTGGTTATCAGCACCCATGAAATACCCATGTTAAATACCCACATCCCTGACAGAATATTTCATAAAAAAAAAAAACCTTTGCCCTAACCGAGGAAGTGCACCCAGCACGCGCAGCCCGTATTATTGCCCATCCCCTGAACTAAAGTTCAAACTTAAGTGCAGCCCACACTGCAAAGGTTTAGATTCTTGTTAATCTGTGCAGCATCTTAAGAATGTGGTCTTATAAGGACAAAAGCCAGCTGACTTACGGTGCACTATTTTTTTTTTTTGCCGCTACATTTTGAGTCAGTCCATCATTTAGACTTCTTGGCATCCACTTTTTTCAATTTTTCTTTTTTCCAAAGGGGAACATCCAAGTCATCCCCACCACTTCAAACTGTCTGTTTAAAGTCACGTCCTAGTGCCGATGGCAGTGAACACAGAACAGCCACGTAACAGCTACACATCCCGCTTAACGTTTTTGCACATCGCCAATTTGAGCTGCACTGCAGCAAGTAGCACTATTACATGAAAATATTAAATTACCTCTATAATTAGAGTCGCCCCAGTGAGGGGACCCTGCCAAGTGCCTCGTAAGTCAGTGTTACAAGCAAAAGGCTGGGAAGCAAATAGGCCTTGTGTTTTCACAACCCTTAAATGAGGCAGTTTATTTAAGCTACAGGAACTTTTGTCAACACTGGGTAATGGATAAGAGTTTATCATTTAGAGTAACAAGTGCAAATTTGACAAACTGCAGCAACTGCTAAAACTATGCTCTTGAAGAATGCCTCAACCAAATAAACTTTCTTGATTTAAAAAAAAAAGTCCAAATTGTGTGCCATAAAACAGGGGTGGTGCGCTGCCTGGAAAGGTTTAAACTTGGCTAAACTTGTTTCCCTAGATGGAAAGAATAGGATGAGCAAACAAAATAGTGCCATCCCAGTGCTGACAGAATCCTGAATTTAAAAGATCTTTCCAACATTCTTCTCAAGAGTCATCCAGCCTTTTCAGCTTGTTTTAAAACAATCTTTTTAAAAAAAATAAATGAAGTATTTACAAAATGTTTACAATGTGCCAGATCGGTATAAAATGGCACATTTAGGACAGAGTGCCTATCCAACAAGTGAAACTGCTCTTGAAATCAAAAGAAAGAGGGGGAAGAAACAAAAAGGTTCCACATTCATCTGAATAGGTGGTGTGAGTCTGGTCAAAGTCTCTTAGTGTTGGCCTGCTGAAGACTGAGAGGAAAAGAGTTATGGGTCTCTGGAGGCACAGCATGTTCCATGAGATGAAGAAAAAAGCCACTGAGCCAAAAAGCCATTGACAGCCTTGTGGGACTTTTGAAAGCTTGCTATAGGAACGTTAACCCCCACTACTGTCGCAATGCTCATCGCTGATGATATCTCAGTTCTCCGGGGTTTCTCTTTATGCCATAGTCAAATAAGCCAGAGGCTGAACAAATTGCATAAGCCACCCCCCTTCCACTCTTTTGCTGTGAAATCCTGTTTTTCCAACGGCCCAGAAATCTATGGCAAACACAAAATGGATCTTCTGGTGTCAAACGGGAATGGCTGTCAATCAAGACTAAAAAAAGCAAAAGAAGATTTATGGTGTCTCAAAAAAAAAAAGTTAATGGGGAAAATAAATCCATCAGGTTATTACTTTTGAACAAGTTAGACTGCTTGTTAAGGCACTTGTTACAAATGGCTAGAAACATGAAGATGCAGAGAGATGGAATAACAGCAGGGTGTGGGTGTGCTTGCAGGCAATGAGTAATCATTTCCTTCCGTGATTAATAAATCCTCATGTCCCCTCTTTCCCTTCTCAAAGTGATTTGAAGTCTTCAGTTATTGAAAAAGAAAAAAAAAAAAGATACAACAGTCCTTTGTTAGGCCATAAGTCCTTCCCAACATCACATTCCTTGTGGTGGCACCAGACAAAAAGGAAAAAGTGGGAAAAAAGGAAGACAGACGAAAGTGTAAAAAAAAATCCCTATTTCTTAGATACAGTGAGGGAGTGGGGCGAGTTGGTGGAAATAGGGGACAAAGGATTGATGATCTGGAACAAAAGGAACAAAATAAAAAGTTAAAACTTCATACAAGAGCTTAGAAACCAGAAATCTGACATGCAAACAACATCTGTTCAATAATTTCTGCAATTTTCGAACAGGCCTCTCTTTAAAAAAAATACTTGGGCTACAGGTTACTATATTAACATGACTGTTTGAGTTTTAACTTACCTCTTCTGCTCACAGTTTAACCTCCTCCCCACTCTCGCTGTGGTACTCAGCCACATATAAACTCTTATCAATACTGCTGGGAATGGGCTTGATCTCAGTACCCAGCTGTTCTTCAATACCCTTCAGGTTAAAGCGGTCATCATAAGTGATCAAGTTAATGGCAAGACCCAAGTGTCCAAAACGACCTGTGAGGAGAAAATACAGTATGTAATCAGTGTTATTCCTTCATAAGACGTTGGCATCTCAAACACACAGCTAAATATGGCAAATAAAGTTTGTCTCACCAGATCTGCCAATACGATGGAGGTATGTCTCCCCAAGTTTGGGGAAATCAAAGTTGATCACCACATTCACAGCTTGAATATCAATTCCTCTTGTGAAGAGATCTACACATAAAACAGTTTATCAAAGTTGTCAAAGAAAACCCTTGGTCACTAAGCAGGACATGAGTGTCACTTAAGAGAAGCCAAAAAAAAAAGATAAACTATATATTTAACAATTAAAGGTAGGATAGGCAATTTCTGCCATTGCCATTCAGACTGAATGCAATGATTGGACAAACATTTTATGGTTCTCTGGTTTCCACAGAGGATATTTATATTAACACCACTGGACCATAAATATATTTATACTACTTGGTGATTGCTGTCAAGCTGTAAAAGAGACTTTCAACCAGCATAAATGTTTCTGGAAAAAATTGCCTACCTTGCCTTTAAGCCAAATGTCTCTTAACAAGCTTAGATGTTTTTCCACAAAATAACAGTATCCAAACCAGATATATGCAGTGTTTGTAATAAGTTGCAGCACAGAATGATGTACTCTGATAAGCACTCACCAGTGCAGACAAGATTTCGACATAAGCCATTTCTGAAATCATGGAACACACGGTTTCTATGTTCCTAAAAGGAACAGGTTAAGCATGAATTAGCACAACCAAAATAAAAAGGTAAAAAAAACAACGCCAAATTCTGTCTGGTTCCATTAGCTTAAAACTTCTGTATGTTCTTAATCATAACCACTTGCTGCATCACACAATTCTAGCAACAACAATGCAGGAACACCACAGGCACCCTTTACTCCCACCTGTCTCATCTTGGCATGAATGTAAAAACAGGAGTATCCAAGCTGAGAGATCTTCTTGGCCAGGAGCTCCACTCGCTGTGATGAATTGCAGAATATTATCGACTGATTGATCTGGAGCTGAAAAACAAAAGTACGAAAACATACATAATGTTGTGCAATAATCAAAAACACCACAGACTTGGATATACAAAGAGTATTAATGTGAGGAAAATGTTTACATGTTTACCCTGGAGAAGAGTGTATTAAGGCAATGGACTTTCTGCCTTTCAGTTACATATGCGTAATACTGGGTAACCCCCTTCAGGGTCAGCTCCTCCATCAGGTTTATCTCATAGGGCTTCTGCAGATGGGTGTTCTGTGCCCAAAAGTAGTGCAAATGAATATTGAACATCTGATAGCAGATGACATACAATGCTTACTGTATTTTACTGCATGATGTCTCATTTTGGTTGTTTTTATCATTTATATTATTCCGTACAATTGCCTACACATACACTTTCATTCTCTACTCTGTAATATCATCATCATGTCTTTACATTGTTCTGACATCTACATGTGTACTTACCATAAACTTCTGCACGCTCAATGGGAAGGTGGCAGAGTACAGCAGAATTTGCCTTTGTTTGGACAAGGAGCTAAGAAGTTCCTCCATCATCTGTACAAAGTCTTGTGACAGGAGCTTATCTGCCTACTCAGTAAAACAGGTAAAACATCCATGAGAACTCTGTACTTGCAAAACACATATTAAAGATTTTGAACTCATAATCAAATCTTAAAAGATTGAGTCTCATGTTTAATTAACTAAACTAATTTCACCTCATCCAACACGAACATCTGTACTTGGTTGACTTTGGCCACCCCCTTTTTGATGAGGTCTAAGATTCTTCCTGGAGTGGCAATAATAACATGCACTACAATAGAAAAAAAAATAACCTATTACAGCCTGGACTTAGTTGCTCAAATCATTTAAAAAAATCAGTTTATGATCACTTGCCTGTTTCATCCAGTCTCATTATGTCATCACGGAGATTTGTTCCACCTGTAGTTGCCATGACCTTAACCCCGCCCATGTGTTTGCTGACCTGGATGCAGATCTGACTCACTTGTAAAGCCAGTTCTCTAGTGGGCACAATAACCACCGCTACAAAACCCAAGTGTTTTAGATGATTAAAAAATGCATATTCATGAAGCTTAAGGATCTATAAGACCTCCATTGGTTGGGCACGTCATGTTACCTTGTATGCTGTCTTTCTTCAGGTCAATGCGTTCAAGTAAGGGAATGAGGTAGGCGCCACTTTTTCCTGTGCCGTTTTTGGCCCTGGCTAGAATGTCCCTCCCAGACAACGCAATGGGAATGCTCTCCTCCTGCAGGAGTGGAAACAGTACTGAACAGATGGACCCCATTAGCTGCAGCCTTGTCTTTCATGAGATGACGGAAAGAAAATATCTTCAGTAATAAGCATCGAGGGGGTCAGACTGCTAAGGGTTAGGTTTGGATGATTACCTTTTGGCAGTTAGCCCTGCTGGTTGATGTCCTACACTACTAACTACTACTAAGTGACTACACCACTAACTAGATCGGAGTCAGTAGGTTGTCTGAATAGGTAGAGATTCTTAAGCTGTCTTGGAGCACCTCCTACCCACTGCACAAGACTACACGACTTGAATTGGGTGTGTATGAAGAGTTAAGCCATGTGTATTCCAATAGAATGCCAGTCTAAACATTCTGATCCTAGTGTTTGACTTGAAGCAGCACTGCACAGATCACTGTATGATGCTAAAATGTACAGCGAGAGCAGACAACTCGTGTGATTTCAAATCACTCTCGCACCTAATGTCAAAGTTCTAATAGAATGAACAGTCACATGGCATTTACAGCTTTGGTGACTGGCTAAAAAATGGCTTCCAGAATAATGCCCATGAAGATAGCAAAATACAGCTTGCATTTTTCCAGGGATGCATGCGGCAACCGATTTCCTGGCATTAAAATAAATGGTTATTGCTAACAGACTGTTACAAGAATCCTCAGTTAAAACCCTAGCCAACAATGTCCATGGGCTTGTAAGTGCCATAATGATAATGTTCCTCTTACCTGTATAGGTGACGGCTTCTCCCAGCCCATTTCAAAGATGCCCATAAGCAGCTCTCGTTTTAGGCAGTAATCCTCAAACTCATTTCCCTTGGTCGCTGTCACGTCCTGTAATTTAAAGATTGGTAGTTACTGAGTTCCTGGCAGTATTGTTTAGTCAAAGTCAACACACCAGTTAAAAGGACTTACTGAAGTTTTCATGCGCAGATCCTTTGGAGGAAGCTTCAGATTCTTCTTCCAGTCATCCCCAGGCCTGACAGGCAAAAAACCCACATTACCTAAATGAAGAACTTTCGGCATCATTTATACTTAATCTATAAGGACTTACTTAATGATGGTGTTGGCTGTAGGTGCAGGCTGGGAGTTGCCATTGTTTACTGTGCTGGAGCCTTTGACCTGGGTGGGCTGCGTTGTTTGGGACCCACCACCACCACCACCTCCAGGGCCCCCTGCTGGCTTCACTGGGCCTCGCATTTGACCATTCTGATTCGATAGTCCCAGAATAACCGGATTCTCCATTCTGGCTGTACTCATGACTTATGAAATATTCTTTCTTGCAAACAGTGAGCGACAATAATAACAGTTAATACTTATCCTGATGGGCTTGCAAAATAATTTGCAAGCTGTCCTTCTCACACCTTTCCCAGTGTCCAAAGCGCACAAAAAAAGTTAAAGCAGTATTTTCCACCAGTTCCTTTTGTCAATATGAAAGTCTCTTGTAGAACATTTTAACATAAATGTCATTTAACAGATATTTTAAGCAGGAATATTAGCTTCAGTTATCCTTCGAAAATAAATGAATCTCTCCTCTGCAAAAGAAAAGTTTCACAGACCAGGGGCCTTTTAAATATTTCTGTCCATTCCTTTCTCTCCCAAACATAAAATACTTCAAAACTTTTCACCTGTGAAAAAGAAAACACATCTTAAAGCTCATAATATGGATGTGTCAAAGCCAACATTAGCAACTCATGTAAACGTTTACTTGGCAGATGTATGCTGTTAATGCAGCATATTTCTACTAAATTAAAGGCAGACACACACACACACACTTTTAACTGTTTAAATTAAGCACTGTGATTGTCAGGATTTATGAGTTTGTATGTCACAGGAACTTCCGTAGAAAAACAAATAGTAACGCTTTACAAATTAGGTTCATTTATTAACATTAGTTAACACACTAGCTACATAAACAATAAACAATGTTTTTATAGCTATTTTTAGTTATCTTTATTAATGTTAGTCAATACCAATACAATTACTAATTGCTCATTTGTTTATTAAACACAAACTAATGTTAACAGTCAACGTATCTTATTGTATTATAGTAGCTGATGAAGTAACTCTGTAGAGGTATTGTTATTTGTGAGTTTATGTACATTAAGGCAGCTAAGTAATGTTAACAAATATTTAAAAGTATAAAACAAAGCAACCGGCAAAAGTCAAAAGGAAGACCACATTTAATAAAGCCGTAGTATATGACAAGAAACTCAGGCAAAGTTTTGACAAACTGTCAAATCTCAATTATTGCATGTCAAATGTTGTCTGCCTAATAATGGCAGCGGCACCTGGCACACAGTCAAGCCGGACAGGCCTCATATTATAAAAGGCCAGGCCATGGCGAAACACTTTGCAATTATTTCTAAAAAGCCTAAATACATCAATACAGGTTCCTTCGTCAGCCCACTATTACTGTGAAACATACTTTGACTAAACATCTGCGAAATCTGCGAAAATTACACAGCGAAAGCAGTTAAGCTAGCTAAAGTTAACAGGACCGCTGATGCTCATTTAACTCGCCTAAACCAAGACATCGTCTTAACATCAATGTACATAATGCCTCAGTTTTTTTGTGACTTATTTATATCGTTCATTTTAATCCTTTTATTTCCAACGTGAAATTTCCTCGTCCAGCGGCTAATGCTAGGTTAGCTACGCAGCTAAATTGATATTCGTCACATTTTAACAAACAATTGAAGTTAAATTACAATTAAAGTAAATATAGATGTAGCATGTTAATTCTGGTTTTTAGTGTAACTCCACACACAAAAGATAAAATAAATCGATGAACACAAGCACAGCGCTTGAGTTAATGCAAGAGCTCGCGCGTACACACGCAGGCCGCACGCGCATTAAATATCTCAAATACGTGCTATCAACGTTTACAAACACCAAAGATTCATATTAGCTACGATCTTAACCGTCAATTAACATATTTGGAGCGGTCAAAATCCATTACCTTAATGTTGTAACAGAGCCAAAAATGAAGGCGAGAAACCGGAGAGCGGCATGTAAACACAGGGCCACAAAGAAACAAAAAAATAAATCATAAAATGTCACTAACGATCTTTCTAATGCATATAAGTGTGACATTGTGTGCAGACTCACCAAAAGTAGCTGAGAATCCTTCTCCGAAGATTTGTGTTTGTGAGTTTAAAGTGTAGAGTTGTGACATATTTGGGGGTGTAAAGCGAGCGTGTAAGATGGCTCCCAATCATCTTTAAACCCTCCCATAAGCAGTCACATGTGTGTCCTGTCTAATCCACAAAACACCACTTATTTTAGCGTTATTTGCTGTATTTCTTATTAGTTTTTGTTATCTAAAATACACGTTAAAATATTTTTAGAAGACAATTTCTTCTAACTGGATTTGTCTTTACTTGCTGAGAGTCTTTACATTTCTATTTTTGTATATTTTGTAGGTGTATGAGCTCATAATTACATATCATCCTTAAAAACATTATCATAATTGCATGGAAGTAAGGCTTAATTCTTATTTTAGGTCTGTTTTTGGCTTGGAATACACATCTGATATCAGATGCCATGTGAAAGGATCGCTTAAAAGGTTGACACATTTGGGATTGACTAATTGCTAATATATGTCTTAATTTAATTTAAAGCAGACTGTCATTTATTGTGGTCCCTAAAAATGAGAAAACTGACTTTTTGCTCTTATAGATGTAGTACTTATCCTAAATATCAAATACATTTTTGTGCACACAAGACAGGGAATCCCTTGATTGTGACACCTGTGAGTTTTAAATAGCTTGATGACTTTTACTGACCAATTACATTGAAAAAAACTGAGTCTATAGACATTCAATGAAGTCAGATTAACTTAGTTTAGTTGTTTGCTATTTCACTACAATGAAGGCTGCATAGTTCACTATATTGGCAACCAGAGTCAAGTGGAATTTTTTTGTTATATTTTTATGTAT
The DNA here is from genome assembly GCA_036877575.1 of Botia almorhae. Lineage (NCBI taxonomy): Eukaryota > Metazoa > Chordata > Actinopteri > Cypriniformes > Botiidae > Botia > Botia almorhae. The sequence continues at coordinate 72,885 of JAZGTJ010000306.1, forward strand.
GTTTACAAAAGTTACCAAGCAGTTATTAAAGTTACTAATAATCCCTTGAAATTAGATGTCTTTCATAGATAGTAGTCTGGAATAACATCGCCCACCCGTATGTATACAGTGTATACACTTATATAGCAGTATACAGTATATGTATACAGTATATAGCAGTCCTTACAGTGTATATGTATGACTGTAAGGACTGCTATACCCAAGGCCATACCCACCATTGAGTTCCAGACCTCTGTTTTGTCTGTTATGTATAATCAGGATCATGGGAGTCATCATTCTCAGGCCTTTAAAAGAACATGGTAGACTTTGTGGTAGGATTTGACTGTGCATTTACAAGTTGTGGTTAGCCTATTAAAAATAAAAATGTTATTTGAAAATAGTTTAAATACATTATATAAGAATAAATTCTAGTTCCTTACCTTCTTTTTTTATTAATCTTTTCCTTTATTCCTATGATATGTTCATGGCCAGTGCTCAAAAAGTTAAAGGGAACAGTTCACCTAAAAAGGACAATTATCATTTACTTACATTATTCCAAACCTAAATGCCATTTTGTCATGAAACATAGAGTGGTTTTTATATAAATTGAGCATGTGTTTCACTTTCTTTACTGGCACAGACAAAAATGTAGAGACAGATATGGTTTTATAGCTTATTGTTATCCAATTTGTACCCTAAAATTTCTCAAAATGCACATGAGCACAGGGCAATGCACAGGGAAATCAAGTTTTTTTTTCAAGGGGGCAAGCTATTGCATTTACAGTGAAATATACCAAAATAATAAATACCAAAACTGTATGATCATGTGCCAGATTATCAGATCATTTACAATGTGGCACGGAGAGTAAAATGGAAAATTATGACTGTAAAAGTGTCCAGCTTGATACAAAAATTATAAGGATCACACATTGACTTTCATAATGAAAATAATGGATCCCCTAAAATGTATACATTATGCATGTAAACCCCAACATTTTTAACAAGATATGCTCTGTGTCAAAATCTTCTGGAAACATGGTTGGTTGATTTCCATGTGCATTGTGCTCATGTGTATTGTTGCATTTAAAACACACCCACTCCTACTTTGTAATATTCGGTGTAGCCACCATTTGAATAGAATACTATTGGACTCAAAAGGAAATTTTGTATATTATGTATTATTTAGAAAACTAACTTTTCACATTTATTTAGTCCACAAGGTTTTCATTGGCATGCTTACATTCAATTCAGTCACATATGTCTGAACTTTTGACTATGTGTAGTATATGTAGTCTGTTTGCTAGCCTGTGTTAATGTGACCTCCTGTAAGTGAAATTTACATAGGTTACTGTAACATGGCCAAATTGCTAAGAAAATAACATGGTAAGGTGCACAGTTTTGGTCTGTTAAGTGTAAAAAACACTATGCTAGTTGCAAGAATGCAGCAACAATAAAGAATTGTCAATATTGCTGTAATGACATACAGATTGTACATATTAGGTAACATATAATGATTAGTCAAATTTGATTAGTCCTAAAATCATGCCAAATACAGTACAGTACTTATAAATCTGACAGAAATACAGGATAGTGGGGGAGGAGATGTTTTCTATAAAGGAAATGTGTGGGTTACTTTCTTTTGTAAAGAATACAGATAAGTTTAGTGAAAGTCCTTAAAGTGGTAAATTTTAAAGAGGCGTGTCTTCACGCTAGGCATAAACGATCAGCCGATAGGTCAAAGTGGTTCACTAACTATACACCTCTTATTGTTAAGGTAGATCAGAAGACACACACTCGTGAGACAATAGTATGACTGTCCACATCAGGACAAACATGGATCTAATAACAAAGAAATCAGTTTTCGAAGTGAGTATTTCAAAGCTTCTTTCCAATAATTGTTTTTTAATTATTTTGTAGGTTTTGAGTAACACTTTACAATATTTAAGGTTGGCTAATTCATTAGGTAACATTAATTCAAAATAAAAATATGAAATATAATATATATAATATATATATATATATAGTACAACATTTTAAAATTTCTTGCTGTTAGTTAAAAGATACAACTTTTAAATAATGATTTAAAAATGTATTAGTAAATGTTGAAATTAATAAATAATTAATAAATGCTGTATCTACATTGATCATTGTTAGTTCATTTTAACTAAGGTAGTTAACTGTTAACAAGTATAACCTTATTGTAAAGTGTTGCCAGGTTTTGTGATGTACAAATGTTATCACCTATAAAAACTATGCTTTATTAATCTACCTTTGAGCTTTAAATAAATTAATGCAGCACAATATGTTGAGCCCATATTTTTAGAAAGCTCTAACAAAATACAGAAACTAAAAAATATTTTTATCTTTAAACATTTTTCCATAATGTTTGTTACTTTATTAACATTAATTTTGAACACACACACACACAAAACAGGAAGTGAGACGTTTACTTTTAATAACATCCTGTGAACATTACAGGTGGATCACACCAAACAGATTTTTGTACTACTTTTTTAGGTTGTAGTTTCAGTTTTTTAGTAGTGCAATTTAGAAAATGTACAGGATTTTTGCTTATGTATTTATTGTAAATGCAGGGCCTGAAAAGAGACAAAACGGTAATATGAATCATATCTATGTGTACTTCTGTTTTTTTTATTAGAACATAGACTATTTCACTGACTATGAAAACATGACAGAGGGTCCTTTTGATGACACACAGTACACTTGTGACAACGAAAAGAACCCACTGCACCTGTTTCACACCGTGTTTCAACCAGCTGTGTATAGTGTAGTGTTTCTCCTGGGCCTGACAGGAAATGGCCTCCTCCTGGCGGTCCTACTTAAGCGGTGGAAAAACCTACGCATCACAGAGATTTACCTGGTGAATCTGGCATTGGCTGATCTTCTCCTTCTCCTCACATTCCCATTTGCGGTGACTCAAAGTGTGGCTGGATGGGTTTTCGGAGAATTTCTTTGCAAATTAATAGGCCTCATTAATCGCCTAAATCTGGTGTGTGGGAGTCTGCTTTTGGCATGTATTGGCTTTGATCGCTACCTTGCCATTGTGCACGCTGTCCACAGTCTCCAAAGTCGACGACATCAGATTGTTCACTTCACATGTGCGCTGCTCTGGCTTCTCTGCCTGTCTGTGTCCATGCCCAACATGGTGTTTCTGTCTGTGGAGGCTGGGGAAGATGACCCTACCTGGCTCTCCTGTTCTTACAACGAACACGGCATCCATGCAAACAACTGGATGTTGGCCAATCGATTCTTTACACTCCTGTTGTGCTTCTGCCTGCCTCTAATTGTCATGGGGTACTGCTACACTGCCATTGTCATCACTCTTTACCAAAGCCAAAGGAGTTTAGAGAAGCAGGGGGCTATTCGGCTAGCCATGCTAATTACACTAGTGTTCTGCCTGTGCTGGCTACCATATAACATTACAATTCTGATTGATACCCTGGTGATGTTGGGTGCTATCTCTGAGCAAAACTGCCATGCTCGTGCAATGCTGAACCAGGCTCTCATAGTGACAGAGAGCATTGGCTTTATCCACTGTTGCTTGAATCCAATCCTATATGCTTTCATAGGGGTACGTTTCCAACGAGACCTCCTGCAATTGCTAGCAAAAAGGAAGTATCTGCATGTATGTTTGCCTGGGCTGAGAGCTGAAAGCCTGAGCAGGGTGTCTGTAACAGAGGCTGTGACCACAACAAGCAGCCACTACATCTAAGGATCAACTGAGGTTTTTGATACAATTTGTGTTTGTGATCTTTCTGATTTTTTTGATGACCAAATTAGCAATCTGAGATCTTCACACCTGCAGCAATGCATTTCACATGCAGAAATGCACTGGATAATATGATTGTTTAAATAAATACGTCAATGCTTAAATTTCAATTATAAGCAAAACTATGCTTTGCCATCATGTCTTTCTTTTTTGTTGTTTTACACTGTGTATTGAAATGGCAATTATGGTACATGTCAGATAACAAATCGTTCTGAAATAAAAATGTGCTAATGTAATGATATCTTGATTTTTATAATGTGATAATTTTACAGTGTAAAGCCCATCCCCACACACACACACCAAGGTCAACACAAACTGGGTGAAAATTCATTTTCTTATTTGTTATTAGATTTCTAATAAAACACAGTATACAGAACAATTGCAACCAAGCACAAATTGCATCTTATTTACAGCAACTATATATATTACCTTCCACAACAGTTTGGTAGCCAGTATGTAATTAGAATATAGAAACCAAAGGCTTTTTCTCCTTTCACCTTTGCCATCAAACACATTGATTTCAAATATACATATTTTACAGATATCTTAAAAAATGGCTTTAGATTTCATAGATTTTACTTAACTATGATGATAACCCTCCATGATAACCCTAACCCTAACCCTCCTTCCTCCCAACATTCACTTCAGCATCAAGAAAATATTACTAAAACCAATGTTTTTAACATTTGATTGCCATAGACAATGGCAATGAAAATATGTCCAATGGAGAAATAACCAATAAGAAACAAGGTTTGTACAGTTTTACAGAGAAGCCCGATTAAAAGGGCATGTTGGCCATACTTCCAGGTCCATAGCCCAACGGGCTGTCCAGTGACATGCTCCTTTGTCTAAGACTCTGAGGGCCCATAATGCCTGACTGTGAATGTGGAGGTCCCATCATAGGCCCCTGAGGGGACATGAGGGGCCCCTGTTGGGCAAAGTGCTCCCCAGGAAGTGCCATGCCCCGCTGCTTGGCCTGCATCATCATCAGATTCTGCTGAGCCATAAGATTATGAGAATGTTGCTGTGGAGAAAGCATGCCACGGGGAGGGTGGGATTGGTGTTGTATGAGGTTGTTGGCCAACATGGCCTGCTGCTGCTGATGTTGTTGTTGGTGGAGTTGCTGTTGGGGAGACATGCCTGTCCTGCCCATCATGTGTCCTGGGTGACATATGGGCCCCATCCCACCACCTGAACTCATGCCCCTGGAGCCAATCTGAGGCATACCCATACCTGGGCGCATACCACAATGTGTATGTGAAGGGTGTAAGGGCAGTTGCTGCTCGGCCATCATGTTTTGTAGATTAGCGATATGGGGGTTGGAGGAAGGAACACTGCTATGGGGTGGTCCAGATGAGGAGAGCTGCTTGAGAAGTTGAGCAGTAGACTGTTGGGGTGGTTGACTCTGGTGAGGATTCTGCTGTGGCTGGGACATGGCTTCACTTTTGGGGAAGTACTGCAGGGTGCTGCTGGGCTTGTCTGCAGGAATGATACGGGAAAGATCAAACTCAGGAATGCCTGTATGTGTGGGTCTGATGACCTCACTCAGGTCTGGACCATCACCCATGGTTATGGATGGAAAAGAGTCAGGTTGGTGAGGAGGTCGCTGGTGAGACATGCCCTTATTTAGAATGTGCATCTGTTGAGGTGGTAGGACATCATCAGGACGCTGTGGGTACTGCTGCCCCATACCACCAACAGGGGAGTGAAGAGGTCCCTGTATGCGAGGGAATCCTCCCATATGGTTTTGGGGATGCAGTGGGGAAACATTACAGGGTCCTATTCCATCAGGAGGTCCCCCTCCACCTCCCATTATTGCTGAGGCAATTCCTGACATGCCCATGGTGTTAGGGGATGGGAGCATGGTCCCAGAGGAATCATGTGAGTGACCTCCTTGGAGAACCATTCCCATGGGACTTTGTGGACCACTGTGAGGTCCCATTGAACCCTGGGAAGAGAGTAGTATCTGTGTAGACTGATGATTTCCCATGTTTCCTAGTGAAAAATGTTAAAAATTATAGGTAATTATTTTACTCAATAACTATATTAATAATAAAGAGAACAGATGTAAAAGTAATAAATGACAATAAAATAATATCTGATAAGTAAAGACTGTTTTGTACAGTTACTTAAATTATGCAGTTTGATAATTGGATTGTAAGAAAAGTAATCAAATATACCTGACATGTTGATTCCAGGCAGGAGGGGTCTATCGGGTAGCATCTCATCATCCGAAGTGGCGATTGTCTTTATGGCGTCATGGTAGAGAGGAGTGGAGCTAGGCATGGCATATTTTGACATCTGAGACATTATAAGGGAAAGAGGATTCTGGGATGGGGGGGCATCTGGTGAGGATGTAAAAGGGATACTAGGATTGATAGAGTTGGGTGGCTGACTGATGGGTGTTGAGTTTGAACTCCTAGGTGGCAGAGACATACCTGGTGTAAACAAATAAATGAAGATGTTATATGAATTCTCTAAATATATATATATTTACAAAATATGACATTCATACAACATGACAGATCATAGATCATGTTTTACCAAGAAGCTCATCGATACATTATTGAGCTAATGTTTTCATATTTTAAAAGTATGTAATGTAAGACTCTTTTACCTGTATCTGTGGAGCTGCTCCCTCCATTGCCTGCAACCTTCACACTAGATGGACCCCCAGGACTAGGTATAGCCATCTTTGGTGAGGCAGTCCAGACAGGTGAAGCGACAGGCAGGGCTGGAGATTTTAGATGTCCAGGAGAGCCGGATGGGGAGCGAAGACCAAGAGAGGGGCCCATAACCTGGGGGGATTTAATAGAGGTGGAGGAGGGAGTCCCAGCCCCAGAAGCTGCTGGTAGTGATGGGTGAGAAGGACCACTTTGTGGTAACTGGCTAGGTGACTTCAGGCCTGCTGCAGATGGTGAAGGCATGAGAGGCGATGGCTCCTGGCTAAGACAGGGTGATTTGAGCTGGTGGGACGGGGGCATAGCAGGGGAGCCCATTTGATTAACACTAATGGACAGGTCAGGAGGATGTCGGTTGCCAAGGTCTATACCCCTTGAGCCAGTGTTAATGGGAATGTGACTAAGCCTTGAGTTGTTGCTCATATTAGGAGGACCTAGCTGGTCTTGTATAAACATCTCAGGGCCTGGCTGCTGCATATATGAGCCATCACCTTGACTACCAGGAAAGGAGCTCTGGTTGGAAAACTGAAGAGGTCCATCTGGACTAGTGATCATTCCTTTGTTACCACCACCACGACCATTCTGTGAAGCCCTGATACGAGAGATGTCTTCTGGGTTCAACATCTCCCCTAGAGGACCGCCAAGTCCAGGACCTCCCCTTAGCTTTTGAACCAACAACTGCTGCTGAGGATTCATGTTTATACTCATATTCATATTTAGATTAACCCCCAAGGGAGAGTCAATTATGTCTCGCATTGTAGGGCCGCCATCACTACCTATTCCACCAACAGGAGAGCTCATTATAGCTCGAGAACCGGGAAAGTCCATTGGATCTCCACGGGAGGGTGGGCCTCCTCCCATTCCAGGATTAGGAAAGCCTGGTCCTCCAGTGTTATCCATCATCCTAGGGACTCCAAGCCCTGCCTGCTGCTGCCTGGATATTTGTTGCAAGTCTAATCTGTGTAGTCTACGGAACATCTCTTCCCGTGTTAAAGGGCGATCCAATTCTCCCTGAAAATGCTGAGGAGGTCCACCTGGTCCTCCAGGGGGGTAGCACCCATGAAATGGGCCTCCACCACCCATGTTTGGGGGCATTTCATCTAACCAACCCATGCCTGGCCTTGGAGGTCTTTGAGGACCCAACCCCTCCATAGCTAAAACTCCTCCAGGGCTTTCTGGGTAGCCTCCACCACCTGAAGGGCCTCGAATCTGTCCAAGGAACCGTGGCCCTCGAGGCCCATCTTGATGCATGTCTATTATTCTATTCCCTTCCATTCCTCCCCCTACTATTGGCCCTGGTCCCCACTGTTGATCACCAGGCTTACTGTGATATGGGGGTGGTGGGCCCCTCATTAGCATTGGAGGCCCTCCAGGCATGCCCATCTCTGACATTATGCGAAAATGCTGGGGATGTTGGTGGGGGTTCATTTCTTGCTGCCGCCTTTTCTCTTGGTAGTATTCCTCCTGCAGCTTCCTCCAAGCCAGCTGCTCTGGTGTTACACCTTCAGGCCCCATCAACGGCCCCATATCCAGCCCAGAGGGTGAGGAGAGGTGTTGTGAGTGTGGTGGCATACCATGGTGCGGGCCCATAAGCGAGTCATCCAATCCAGGACCACCAAGATTCTGTGTCTGTGAGATGATGGATTGTAATGGTTCCTCATACTTTTTTATTCCACCAACAGGTGGCATACCAGACATGCCAGCAGACATGCTACCATTTTCACTATCTTCCAACCCCCTACAACCATCATTACTATTATTGTTGTTGACATTAGTGCCATTGGGATTGCCATTAGAACCTTTTGGTTCCTCATTGCCAACACCAGCACCACTGCGGAGAAGCAACCTCTCAATGTCTCGAAGAGTCTGCAAAGAGCGTTCACGATGCTCCAGCTGCTCCTTGGAGAGGCCATCTGTGTTTCCTGGCCCTCTCTGGCCTGGTTCACCCTGGCGGTGTACAGATAATGCAGATGGACTTAAGGAAGGAGACACACCTGCACCATGGTGGGGAATTGTACCTGGCCTGTCCACTCCATCTGATCCTGAAACCCCTACAGACTGTGGGCCTGCCCCTCCTGGACCCAGCGAATGAACTGCAGAACGGCTGTTGTTTCCAGATGTTCCTCCTCCTCTGTGGGTTTGGGTTGGCTCACCATCTGGATGGTCTGTGGATGACGGAGTGCTGGTGCCAGGAAGGTGTCCTCCCACAACCCCACCAACAGAAGCTGGCCGGGGTGTACCACTCTGAGATTTGGGTGTGCCAATTGGTGGAGTGTGACTGGAGCTGATCTGCTCACTTAGACTGGTGAGTTTTCCAACACCAATAGACTGCTCAGACAGACAGGCAAGGACACAGAAAAAGAAAAAAAGTGAAAGATAGAAGTGGGGGTGGCTGTTAAATGTCATTACCACAGCTCAGCACATAACAAAAGACTTTTAACAGCACTATTTCCCATCAAAACATAAACAGGAACAAAGACAAGCGTTGTGATTTAAATAGTGGTTTTAAACAAATACTTTGTCTCAAGGCACGCAACACCTACAAGTGTGGATATGATGACATGATTCTTCCAGTCTACTTTGTACTTTGAGAGCTATACATGGCTTATGTTTAGAAACATAACTCACATAAATAAGCATAACAATATGCAGACTTGTAGGTATGTGTCTGTGTAGGGACAGACCTGGTCCAGTTTGGTGCGGGGGACATTCTGCTGATGGTACAAGAGAATGGAGTCTGTGTGGCCATGCAACACTGCCTCTGCAGCACTGCAGAACAAATAAACATTCTGTCTAAAGGTCTCTTCTGTATAAACAAACATGGACAGTGGTACATAAACAGTTCATAGTTACTTCACATTACTTTTTTATTATTTCCTACTAAACAAAACATCAATCACTGGCATACTGCCATTTATAAAATTATGAAAAACATATTGTTTCCCTTATTTTTATTTTTATGTTTACTATTTTGTCATGGGAAAATAGCTTTTAAAACACACTCCAACAGCTGTTACAAGAGCATGGTAGTAAATGGGCTTCTAAGTTAATACCTGCATTTAAGTCAACACCTTCATTGTGGCTTCATTAGGAAAGTCTTTCAACTTAGACAGGACAATATGTGGTAATACTCCAGTTTTAAATGAAAAACTGTTGACTACAGAGATTACTGGAACAAAATAAAGCAATCACACTAACCTGTTGGCCAGTGTGGTAGTGAAAACATACACTATTTGCTGAGGGGGCCGAGAATGCAGATCTGTGCGAATACCAGGTCCATGACCAGAGCCTAAACCTGGACCTCCTGGATCACTAACAGTGCCCGTGGCAGATGAACCAGAGTGGGCCTGACTAGCACAGATCACATGCTCTCCTGAGTGAGTGTCACAAGAGAAACAGAAATACTGTAATGGAATAGAACTGATATTAAAACAAATGAACTTGCTTAGCATAGACTACTTTGATGTCAGTATCAAATAAAATTTCATAGCAGATCAGATGGTATAATGCTGGTATCAGATGGTACCACAATAGTACTTTGATATATACTACTACTATACTTCTACTACTACAGTTCCAAATGATTACCATACTGATACTGATATTACTTACAATAATACCTAGGTAGTACCATGGTAATTTTTTGTAAGTGTACATAAAAAATGCCATATGTACATAATTAATTCTTAACAGACAAAACATTTTCTGAAAATTTCTGAATTTCCTTCTACAACATTGAGAATCAAGATGCTTGTTTACTTTTACAGAAAAATCGAATCTACCGGAAAACCACAAGGAGGAGCTAAATTCCACAAAACACTTTTTTCAGCGCTTTAGTTTATGAATGTCTGATAGCTTGGCATTTACATCAAAAAATTATGTGGGCAGATATGAAATGCTGAAGATTAGTGAACAATAAAAAAAACATACAGGCCATTTACTGTTAAGGTCACATGAAATGAATCTGGGAATAGCTCTAACACCACTCATAATGAGAAAACCTTGATTTGTTCTAATTTTGACTACATTTTAGCATACCTCTGGGAAGCTAAAGGTTACCTCAAATGGATATTATCTTTAAAGGGCAATGTTAAGACATATAGTGTTGTGTGGGGCATGTACAGGTCATGTTTCATGGCACACCTTCAGTCACATGCTCATACCTGGATGAGGAAGCAAGTTTAATTCACATGAGAGGACAGCAGCTCAATATCATAGACCTGTTGTTTAAACTGAATATATAGCATTTTATATATACATGTAGGCTAATATTCAGATTTAGTCATTTTAGCTTAAACTAAAAAACAAGACTTTAAAAATGACTGATCAGTAAATTAAAAAAAAAGTACAAAATATTTATGTAGGGCAGGTAACGCAACATGTACTAGGATTGTGGTCACCAACTGACAGATGTACCTTCACACATACAGAACACACACACAGTATAGGCTTTAAAGTATATATATACATACAGGGGTTGGACAATGAAACTGAAACGCCTGGTTTTAGACCACAATAATTCATTAGTATGGTGTACGTCCTCCTTTTGCGGCCAATACAGCATCAATTCATCTTGGGAATGAAAGATACAAGACCTGCACAGTGGCCAGAGGGATTTTGAGCCATTCTTCTTGCAGAATAGTGGCCAGGTCACTACGTGATGCTGGTGGAGGAAAACGTTTCCTGACTCGTTCCTCCAAAACACCCCAAAGTGGCTGAATAATATTTAGATCTGGTGACTGTGCAGGCCATGGGAGATGTTTAACTTCACTTTCACGTTCATCAAACCACTCTGTCACCAGTCTTGCTGTGTGTATTGGTGCATTATCATCCTGATACACGGCACCGCCTTCAGGATACAATGTTTGAACCATTGGGTG